>CAIGRR010233912.1:0-17493 GCA_903798365.1 Fraxinus sp. 1973-6204 | reverse complement strand
AGTGCAAAAGATGAAGCCTTAAAGACATCCAAACTTTTTGTAAGAAAGTTGAAAATGAAAAAGGTCACACTCTTACCAGAATTAGAAGTGACCATGGTGGAGAATTTGACAATCTTGCGTTTGATAATTTTTGTAACAATAATGGATATGAACACAATTTTTCAACTCCTAGAACTATTCAACAAAATGGTGTAGTAGAGAGAAAGAATTGTACATTACAAGAAATGGCTCAGACTATGTTAAATGAAAATAATTTACCTACATATTTTTTAGCCAAAGCTGTTAATACCGTATGCTATATCATAAATAGAGTTTTAGTAAGTTGTAAGAAAATCAAAACTCCTTGCAACTTTGGAAAAATAGAATTCCCAACATTAGTTATTTCTAAGTCTTCGGTTGCAAATGTTTCATNAAAAATAGAATTCCCAACATTAGTTATTTCTAAGTCTTCGGTTGCAAATGTTTCATTTTAAACACAAAAGACAATTAAGCTTCAATGGTTTGGTCATTATGTCCTCCGCCTGATCCTAAGTCCCACAATGAACTAATTCAATTGTACCTTCCTTAGTAAGATTCCTTAAAAAATGAAACCTCACATCAATATGCTTGCTGCGACCATGCATAACTGGATTTTTAGACAGCTTGATGATTGAACTGTTGTCACACATCACAGTAGTACAACCCCTATTAGAATGTCTCAGCTCCTTTGAAATTCTCTTTATCCAGACTCCTTGACAGGAACAGATTGCAGTTACCACAAACTCAGCTTCTGTGGTTGATAAAGTCACAATAGTCTGTTTTTTTTTAACACCATGAAACAGCACTAGAACTCATTAAAAACACATAACCAGGTGTACTCTTCATGTCTTCCATATCTCCGGCATAGTCGCTATCCGTAAAAGCCAACAACTCACCATCTCTTCCTTTCTTATAATGAATTCCATAGTTCAAAATCCCTTTTAAGTATTGAAGTGCTATCTTAGCTGCCTGTAGATGAGTTTCCATTGGGTTTTCCATATATCTACTTGTGAGACAAGTAACAAACATCATGTCTTGTCTCGTGGCAGTGAGATACATTAAACTACCCACCAGTTGCTTGTAGTACGTATCATCAACAAAGTCTCCATTTTCGTCTCTGCTCATTTTAAAAATTGGAACTATTGGACTACCCATCAAATTACTTGCCATCATACCAAACCTTCTCAAAACCTCCAATGCAAATTTCCTTTGGCATATATAAACACTATCAGACTTTTGTAGAGCCTCGATCCCAAGAAAAAACCTCATCTTTTCCAAGTTAGACAAATCAAACGCTCTTAACATAGAGCTTTTAAATTCAGACATCATAACTTCATCTTTACCAGTAAAAAGTAAATCATCAACATAAACACTTACAATGATAATTTTTCCTTCTATGATTCTCTTTGTGAATAATATATGCTCTCTATCACACCTCCGAAACCTTTCACCAATGAAATGTGCTTCGATTCGACTAAACCAAGCTCGTGGAGCTTGTTTTAATCCATATAGGTCCTTGTAAAGCTTGTAAACT
The DNA here is from genome assembly GCA_903798365.1 of Fraxinus sp. 1973-6204. Lineage (NCBI taxonomy): Eukaryota > Viridiplantae > Streptophyta > Magnoliopsida > Lamiales > Oleaceae > Fraxinus > Fraxinus sp. 1973-6204. The sequence continues at coordinate 15,941 of CAIGRR010233912.1, read as the reverse complement.
AGATGCTTATTGCCCTTTTTTCATATCTTCTTGGCTGTTCCACATAAACATCTTCACTTAGCTCACCATAGAGAAAAGCCGACTTGACACCCATCTGAAAAATCTCCCAATTCTTCTATGTAGCTAGAGCAATAATCATCCTTACTATATCCATCATTGTCATTGGTGCAAAAACTTCTGTATAGTCCACTCCATGTTTCTCAAAGTACCCTTTAGCACCTAAATGAGCCTTGTACTTATCAATTTTTCCATGCTCATTATATTTAGTTTTGTAAACCCACTTCACTCCTAATCTTTTGGCCCCAGCGGCAGCTCAATGAATGTCCATGTTTGGTTCTTTTCGATGGATTTGATTTCACTGTTCATGGCCAATCTCCAATTTGCACTCTTCACAGCTTTTTCAAAATACAATGGATCAGTTGACATCACTAATGTAATATGAACTTCATCCTCAAATAGACCTTCACCACTAATATAATCACCCATCCACGTATGAGGTTGCCTCTCACGAGATTGCCTCAACTCCCTCTTTCTCTCTTCACCATCACTAGAACCATCTCCCTCTTCTGTAACTCCTTTATAACGAGTCTCTCCTACCTCTCCATCAGTATTTTCTCCATTCCCATTTTCACTAACCTCTTTTTCATTCTCACCATCACCATCACCCCATTCTATTCTACTACTATTTATTTTCATAACTCACATCCTAATCCCATTGCTTTTCTTTTTCAAAAATTACATCTTACTTACAACAACTTTCTTAGTAACAGGATCGAATAGCCTGTAACCTTTTGATTGCTCACTAACTCCCAATAGCACACAAGTAATGCTTCTATTATCAAGTTTAGTCATCCTTTCTTCTGGAACATGAACATGTGCTAGGCAACCAAAGACCAAAAAATAATCTACTAATGGTTTCACTCCACTCCAAGCCTCCTTTGGTGTAACATCCTTGGCTGCCAATGTAGGACACCTGTTTAGGACATAAATAATCCAGTTCACTGCCTTCGGCCAAAAAATCTTGGGAATGTTTTTGTCAGATAACATGGAACGAATAATGTTCACCAATGTTATATTTTTCCTTTTAGTTATACCATTCTGTTGCGGAGTATAAGCAGTGGTCAACCGCCTCTTGATCTTACTTTGTTTACGAAAATCATTGAACTCATTTGAATTTAATTCTTCTCCTCTATCGAGGCGAAAACACTTAACGAATAACCATGTTTCTTTTTCAACCATAGTCTTAAAGCATTTAAAAGAATTTAAAGTCTCTATCTTCTCTGCCAAGAAAAACACTCATGCTTTTCTACTATAATCATCAATAAATAACAAATTGTACCTTTTGTTGCTATTAGATGTAGGAGTGATCGGACCACTAATATCTGCATGAATAGATTCCAACTTCTGAGTTGCTCTGCAAGTACTCTTCTTTGGAATAGGGCCACGGTGTTGCTTTCCGTTGATACAATCAATGCATGTCATACTTGAGGCAGAGAGTTGAGGAAGTCCATGCACTATGTTCTTGTACATCAAGGTTCTTAAACCCTTGTAACTCAGATGCCCATACCTCCGATGCCAAAGATGAAACAAGTTTTAAGTTCTTGTGTGAAAGCATTGATCAGATTGTACTTGAGAGTGAGCTTGAGACTGAGGCAGCAAGGTAAACATCCAATTGGCATTCATGTTGGTTTGAATTATCAAACCCTTCTCTGGATGAAATATGTTGCACACCCCTCCCTTGATCAAAATAGCCCAGCCTTTTTCTTGCAACTACCCTATGATCAAAAGATTATTTCTCAACTTTGGAATGTAGTATACCTCAGCAACAACATGATTGACTCTATTCAACAGTAGCTTCACACTTCCCTTTCCCATCACATCTATCTTAGTGGTGTTCTCCAATTTTACTGAATGTTGAAATTTTTCATTGAGTTCATTGAACATAGTTCGATCTCTACATGTGATTAGAACACCTTGAATCAAGGAACCATGCATCTTCTCTTCTGGTCTAATACTCCACATAAGACATCAAAAGAATTTATTCCTCCTCATCAAGCTCTGTATAATTTGCTTCTTTGTTTCCAGAAGGACATTCAGACCAAAAATGTCCAAGTTGATGGCATCGGTAACACTCTACAGTTGCCTTGTTGAAGTCTGCTAGACCTCTTCCTCTTTCTTTGTAGGTACCACGACCCCTTCATCCTTCAAATGTTACATTCAAAGCATGTTCCTCACCATTACGTCTCTAAAACTTCTGTTCATGCACTATTAATGAGCTTTGTAACTCATCAACAGTAAGAGCATCAATGTCCTTTGACTCCTCAATAGAACATACAACATAGTTGAACTTCTCAGTTAAAGAGCGTAGAATTTTCTCCACCACTCTAATATCCTGCATATCTTCTCCATAAATTTTCATCTTGTTGGCCATTGTCATAACCCTAGAGAAGTACTGTGTCATTCCTTCACCGGACCTCATCTCAAGAGTTTTAGATTTTCTGCGGAGAGCTTGAAGATGAGACCTCTTGACCCTTGCATTTCCTTCGATTTGTTTTTCATGGCATCCCATATATCTTTGGCAGCATCCTTCTTGAGAATGGTGTCAAGAATAGTCTGATTGATTGCTTGGAAGAGATAGTTCTTCACTTTCAGGTCCTTCAACTTCATCTCATCATTCTTCTTTCCCTGTGAATTTGTTTGCACTGATTCACTTGCTGGCTCAATATAGCCATGCTCCACCAGCCCCCAAATTTCCTTAGAAAATTTCCAGCAACATGCTCTAATGGTTATAGTGACCATCAAAGCGAAGAATGGTTGGCTGTATAAAACTCTCTTCTGTAGTTATCTTCTGTACTGCTTCAAGAACTTCAAAGATTGCTGCTTTGAATTGTTAGACCCGATGGGGGCTTTGATACCAGATTGTTGGGAACTTTGATCTAAAATGAAACTAAGAACAAGAACACAACAAGCTGGATTGAATGACTTAGTTTTATTAACAATAACTTTGGCTTAAATAGACATTCAATACACGATCTTAACATAAATGAGAAAGCGGCCCACTTCGCGGAAATAAAGTCGAGTGGTAACAGAAACTTGGAACAATTCAAATGTAGATGTCCTTAAAGACTAGGACTTTCCCTGAAGACCAAAACATTATTCTAACAAAAAAAATGAAGTAAACTCCTTCACAATCGAGGAGAAAAAAGTTCCATTTAGTCTTCACATTTTCTTCAATTCTACTTTGGAAAATTCGTTTTTTTTAAACATCTAATATGTTAATCTAGGCCTATGACATCTTCATCTGTACTTCTAATCTCTCGATCGCTACTTCCCATCTCTTGATATGTAGTATTAATCTATTAACCTCTAATTCTAATTCTAATTCTAATTCTAATTCTCTCATCGACCTCAACAACATAAGAATTACTTGCTTTGACCAGTTACATATAGATGGGGCAAATAAAGCAAACTCGTAGCAATTATTTTCTGGAAAGAATTAAATTATGGTTTGTAAGACAAAAAAATTAGCACATGCGACTATAAATAAAGAATCTTCTTGTATAGAGACGAAGTTGACTAATTTTTCAAAGGGTAAAGATAAAAACCGGATAAAAAAGGTTGAGAAATGTCTCTACTTGCCTAAAGGTTGGGGACAAATACCACTCATCTCCATCTCATTTATATAGACCGACTTTCCTTATTTTCTTGTTTCAAATTATAGTCATTTTTTATTGATAATGTATTTATTTTATTCGTTTACTAATATTTCATTATTTAATTTGTCTAGTTATAATCAATTTTCCTCACTTAAACTTGAAATTGTACAAATTTTAATTTACATATTCCTTTGAATCATCCAAATATATACACACGGTTTTCGAAGGGAGTAGAGTTTAAGTTGTTCATAGTATTTCCCACCATTATGTTTAAATTCTAAATATTGCTACTAATTGTTAATAATTAAGTAAAGATAAATTAGGATTTTTTATTTTTTTGCAAAATTGTTTTTTCAATAATATTAAATAAAATTTCTTAATCTATGTGAAAAACAAAATCAACCCAGAATGAAGGAAGTACAATGTATCCTTTATTAATTTATGAAGCTTTGAAAAACTTTAGCCCCTATTTGACAACCATTATTTGTCAAAAGCAATATTTCGAATAATAAATTTTAGAAGAATGTGTGATTTAAAAGTAATTTTTTTTTTGAATTTATATGAATAATATTTTATTATGTAAATATGATTGAAAATAAGTATATAGAATTTTTTTTTTTAAATAATGATTGTGGAATAGGACTTCATTTAATAAGATTCATCTTTTGTTTAGTTCTATTAAAATTTGTTTGAAATTAACATTTAAAAATTCAATTTTGAAAATTAAAAAGTCAACCCCACTTGGATACCCCGTTATCGTGAATTCCACCAAATCCTGAACGGGACACTCCCATAGAGAATCTAGACATCCTATTGTATCCCAATCCTGTGCATCACATCCGTCACCAAAAAGAAAAAAAGACATATTCATGCCCAGATTTGCATATGCCTACAAATATACAGATCTGTCCACATTCTTAACAAAAAGGTGAAAAGGGTCCAGCAGATCTACCAGCGTTGAGAAATCCAGGTGATTATATATATATGCGCGTGCGCGCATGCGTATATTTCAAATGATTTTATTTGTGGGCTTCCATTACCGACATCTAATTCCTAATCTTATGATTTTGTTGTAGTGCCTTAAAATGGCTTTATAATTTTTGGATTTTTTTTCGATATTTTGCCCATGTGATGTAAGTTTCTTGTTAAGGTGTTGGGCACATTTGCAGAGAATTTGGAAGATGCCAAATTTTCATAAGCATAAGTGGTATATTCTAGTTATGGTAATTCGTGATCACGTTTGTGAATGTAATTGTGTTTCTTATGGTCAGTATTTTTAGTGATTATTTGACAGTGACATTTCATTATTTATAGAGAAAATAGAAGATACGTGGTTAATATATTTGCAAGTAACTGACGCATCTTATTCTAATAATTTTACTTTTTTAAAGAAATGAATAAAAGAAGTTTGATCCAGCTGACCAAAGTTGCACTTGATATCATGGAATTGAGGCACTGTTGATGACGCGAGTTACTTATGTATATATGACAACTATGTTTTATTTTCAATAAATTTTAAGACTACTACTTGAATTTTATTATATTATTCTGTTCGATCTATGGTAACATCCAAGGAAAGATCTAATGAACAAATGCTTTGCAGTAGGCCAGGCCTATGTCTCCTTTTATATACAAATATCATGTTGGTCTTTTTACTGAAAGCTTATTTTGCTTTTGTAAATGAAAGCTTCTTTAGATGTATGCAAGATATACACCAAGTAGTTTAATTGTCTTTCCATTAATTTATTCTCAATTAGTGTCATCTCTACTTCTTGTCTTGCACTCTCTTTTCTTATACTATCCAATCTAGAATGGCTATACAATTCATCTTAATTTTATTATTTTTGTTATATTCATCTCGTGCACATTTTATACTTTATCCCCTGTTTGATGCCCATTAAAAAAAGTCTTTTTTGGGGAAAATGAGTTTTGGAATAGTAATTTTTTTTTGGAGAATGTGTGGTTAAAAATGAGTTTTAGAAAAAAAGAGTTTTTTTTGGAGAATGGTAGACAAACATGGGCTTAATAATCGAACAGTCAGTAACATAAGCATATCTGACTTAATAACTTGTGTATAAAGTTTATTTTACTCAATCCAATCACATTAAGTCTTCCCACTTTTTACCATTTTATCAATCTGCTCTAGTCTTGAGTATTAATCTTCATCAAGTCATTCTTTGTTGATAAATAATAATCAAAACTCCAATATAAAAAACAATCTTTTATGGTGACAATACTATTCCATGTGGTTACTCCACTGCAACCACTATGACTTAGGACATTCCATCTATTATGTCTCAGTTCTATACTCCATCTCATAGACCTTTAAAGTACACCCATATCTGTTCTCAATCACTCTCTTCCATAAATCAAAGATTTACTTGATTCTATTTATGCAGAATTTGTTTGCTTAGAATTGAATTGAATACAATTGATGGTACGTATCTTGTTAAATTCAAAAAATGCACATTGTTCCTTAAATTCTATTTCAAACTCAAATTTCTAGTTATGGTCTAAAGGAATAAAATGAGCGGTGACTTCAACTGTATGCTAAATTTGTAAAATTCTTACCAACATAGTTTCCATGAAGCAAGAAGTGCTGATTAACTGGCGTCAATCTAACACTACTCATTTTTTTCCCTCTACGGAGAGTTGATTCAATGACTATTCTGTCTTGAACGTACAACTGACTCATCACATTTACATTACTTACTGAAGAATTGCTGCTCATATTCAAATTGATTGATCTTGCTTATTTTTTTCTTGCTGCAGCTGCACAAACATTGCTTCCATCAGTTACCACACGGAAGCTGTGTAAACAATCGTTCATTGTATATATGTAAGTCCCCAGCAGATAGGTTCCACTAAGGTTTGACGCTGAGTCTCTGTTGCTTTTGGAGTAATAATAAAAACATGAAGGCTGGACATCTTAATAGATACTTTGGACGGCATTCTTGTACTGTGGCTGCTCTTGTTCTTACCACTATTTTTCTTTGGGCTGGTGAGAAAAACCCAATTTTTATCAGTCTCTTATCATCTGAAGAGCGGTTAAGGATGTATACCCCAGGTATTCACTTACAATAAATTAATATTGGCACTTTTTATGGTTCTCATAAGCCTATAGTAGCAGTCAGAAGTCATATAAACTAAACTACGTTAAATGTGATCAACTCACTTAGAAACTGCTGAATTTGCATCTGCCAGATTCTAAACAAGCACTTAGTTGAAATCAGAAGAAATAAGAGAGCTTTTCTTCTTGGTCAATTAACATATATTATCAACTTTGTGGAATTAAATGAAAACAATATTTTGGTTAACTATTTGTTGTTTGCCTCTCCATGAAAGGGGTGAAAAAATTCTACTACTGGGATTGCTTGATATAGTGATACTGATGGAAATCCTAGTAGTGAGATATGGAAGGTTTTCCAATTTAAATACTAATTTTAGAAAATACAATAGGATTATATTTTATAGATTTTATAGGATTTACGTTATTTCTTTAGTTGTTTTCCAACTTAAAATAGGTTATTTGAAACCCTGTATGAAGAGGGCTTAGTCATTGTAATACTTAGGGCCCGTTTGAGCCACCTTTTTCTAGAATGAGAATAAAAAATATAGTCGTTATTGGGCCTCGCATAAGAGATAGAAACTCAAAATTGATGATTTGATGTGATGGATAACGGTCATATTTTTCATTTTTAGGGATGAAAAAATGTGGCTCAAACAGGGCCTTAGTCTTGATTATTGAATAAACTCTTATTTTCTCCCTCTATTTTCTCTCAATTTTCTCCCCCTTCTCTCTTTCTCTACATTTCTTCTCAAGTCTTATTCTTATTCGTTGCGTTCTACATCACACACTACTTTGGTTGTTTGAGGCTATTGGCAATACTGTCAAGATAAGTTTGAACCACAAAATTTCGTCATAATTTGTTTAGCATCAAGTTCCATCGTGAAGTTCCCCGCTCAGCAAACTCTGACTTGTTCCACCTTTGTTGATCTATGTTACTTAATATAGCATTGTGGTGCATGATATGCTATTGGGCTCACCTTCCCGACTTTTCTCAAGTAACTGTGCTGGAACTGTTTAGCATCCATGAATAGAGGTTCTTGATCTAGTTGCTCGTACTTTTCTTTATAGAAGCCGTTAAAAGTTGAAAACCTTCTCCGCAAATAAGACTTTTGAGTACCGGAGCTGGATCTCCTTCGATTTGTCCCCTCCATTGAAACAGCCTTCAATCGGGAAAAGTATGAAGGAAGCTTTAGTCAAAGAAATGGGAGAAGGGCGGCAGGGGAATTTAGCGTGATCGTTAGGAAAAGTCCTCCTCCGCATCTGGTGGTATCGTATAGTTGATAACTTTCATCCAAACGTACTGTGCTCTACTATGCACTTTGATCATCAAGCAGCCCCCACTGATAATGATTAATTTTTTTATTTGGTTGCCATCTCACTGAGAACGTAGGCCAAATTGGCTTTAACTTAAAGAGATATTTGCAGTTCTCTTTCCTTTGGAATTACCTTTTGCCTTTTGGCATTCTCCATTAAATCGAATTAAGCTTCCTAATCTTCCTTTATCGTATGTTTGCTCATGATCTCTTCCTCTATTTAACTGATTAATTTTGAGTCTCGTCCTCTATTTATCTGAAAATAATTTTGAAAACTTTTTGGTTGTACTCAATTCTTAAGTTAAATTTTGAGGTTTTAAAGTTTGTCTTTTCCATTTCTAGTTTCAGTTTATATTTGAGTTCCCTTCCCTGTGCAACCGTAGCAACTTTTTTTTTTTTTAATGTGTTTTGATAATCTTCATAAAGAAAGCATCTGGGAAAATGTTTATATATTTTCAGTAATCAATTGCATAATGGCATTTATTTCAATTTGCTTACAATTGATATATGTTTTGCATCACAGATCTTTCTGTGGCTGATTTTGATTCCTCAGTGTTGGATTCCAAGGAACAGCATACAGAGGAATATTCACATTCACTCGTAATGGAAGATACAGTAGAGGATGCATCTATAAAACATTCCGATAGTGCAGTGAAGGACATTCCTGTCCTACCTTCTCCTGAAAGAGTAGATGAAAGTACAATTTTAGATTCCTTTGTTAATAAGCAAGGTAAGCTACTGTCCTCTTAATCTGGTTCACCCTGTCCATCATTAATCTTACCAAATTTCATTTGATGCAGAATTCTTTGTCGAGGAATCCTTGATTTTTTAAATAGGGTTATGGATTTATGGAAAGTAAGAATTTGAGATTGTCAGAGATTGAATTTTCTCTAGGGTTCAGCCCATTTGCCTTCTCTTGGAAGTCAAGATATTTTGTTTGAATGTTTTTTAATGATTTAGAACCCAACACCGCCTAACTGTTCTTGCATTCCACAGAAGCTTTTAAAACATTGGAATGATTTCTGGGTTAACGATTGCTAGAGTTGTCAACCTGTAATGGGTGTAGAGAAATTTGTTTATTGTTTTCCTTCTCGGTTACTTTGAATGACACTTCAGATTTCTGGAATTTGATTTGCTAGTTGGTTAGTTTCCTTCGCATTTCTCGCTGTTATAATCCATTTTCACTCGCACCGAAACTGGGGAACCCCTTATATCCAAGGACCTGGACTTGAGGTCACTATTTGCAGTGGTGTTATCAAGGACTGTTTAGATGAGAAAATAAAAGTTTCTCATTTCTTTTCCAGGATATCAGGGCCATTTACAACTAATATGTGGAGTACAAAAGTTTATATGAAAATATAATGCTGTGATATTTTTTGTTCAAACATGGTTAGTGTTGACTTAATATTACTGTTGTGATATGTGATGCTCGGACTTTTCGAAATAGCCGGAGTACCCTTGTCGTGTGGGTATGGGTACTTCAATCGGACTGTTACACAATTTTCGTGATTTTAGTCAAATGAGTTATTACAATTGCTACTAATGCTTTTAGGTTAATCAGGTTGACAAAAAAGCATATTAACAATGTTGATAGGATAATAAGGTTGACAAAATTGCCATATTAACAAAATTGGGACTCTTTATAACTCTATTCCCGTGTCCTACATTTTAGAAAATAAAAGATTCGACACTTATTTATGTACTCGTACCCGACGCTGGGCATTATAGGTCTTGATATCTAGGATCTGCAATAATCTCTATGAAACTTTTTGAAATGTTGAGGAACACTACGTGTTGAGGAGGATGACATGAAAATCAAAAATTCCAATGATTATCTTGAAGATCGTATTAGTATTGATGATATGAGAGACTTCTAGACTTTTCTAGTTTTAGTTGTAGATAATATCTTTATTGTATTAGTAATTTTAGAAGTTATTATTTTCTATGATTGTTTGGTAAGTTGGACTTTCAATTTTTTTATTTTTTATTTTTTTAAAGATGGTTAATAATATATTACAAACATATTTTTGTATTTTTACATGCTTTGTGTTTGTCATATTTCAGTCAATCATTTTGCAGTTTGAGTTAGCCGTTAGGTTATTTTTGGTGTGTCTAATAACAATCAACCTGTTTTATCGTCTTTTGACAATGAATTTTTTAGCAAAATTTGAAATGCTACTGATTTTAATTTTTTGGTTATAACATATCAATGTGCTTCTACAGGTTGTAATTATGCTAAAGGCAAATGGGTTGCAGACAGCCGGAGACCATTGTATTCCGGATTTGGATGTAACCAGTGGCTATCTGATATGTGGGCATGTAGACTAACCCGACGAACTGATTTTTCTTACGAAGGTTATCGTTGGCAACCAGACAATTGTGAGATGAGAGATTTCGAGGGTTCCAAATTCTTGAAAAGGTATATGTTCTTTGTGCCAATTTTAGTTCTTACCTTTTTTAGGAAAAATTGCTATTTTAGTCCGAAACATATTGTTCCAAGTAGTAAATTAAATTGGTTCCCATCCTTTAAAAAGGAGCGAATCAGTGGTCAACATTTCTCTATTTTTACAGAACTAGTCCTAGTGGATAGGATTTCCATCCAAAAGTATTGATATTCCGAATAAATCTCCACACCTGAAATACCAAGCAATAGCAGGCAAAAGTATTGATATTCCGAATAAATCTCCACACCTGAAACACCAAGCAATAGCAGGCGGTGGGGGCTGATTAGGGGTGTAGCTCAGGTGCTGGCAATGAGGACTGCATGAGCCACTGATAGAGTTTTGGAGGGGAAGTGGCAGTGGTGGTGGGGTGGTTGGATGGATTTTTCTTTTATTTTGCATTTCTTTTTTCCCTTTTTCTCCTTTTCTTTTTCTTTTCTTTTCATATTTTTAATTTAGAAAAAGGGTATAACTATCCTTCTAGTAAAACAATGATTTCTTAATGTATTTTGGATGAAAACCATCCATTTGTACTAGTTATGCAACAAAAGGAAAAAGGTTTAAACTCGCTCTTTTCGAAGTTGGGGGTGAACTTGTTATTCAGTCAATAGATTGGGTCCAATGCTGCGATTTTACCTTTCTTAAGATTTATGGTTTTCTGTACTGGCAATGACATATGAATCTGCTAATGACTTTTGTTGTCAAAACTGTAGTCAACATTGGAAACTTTCTCATCAATCACTTTCTCTAAACTAATAGTGTCCTTTAAAATCGTCATAAATTGTGGATAAATATGTCCTCTTTTTTTTTGACTTGCAGTCATGAACATTGACAATGACTTCAACAAATAAAAAAGAGTGAAGAAAAATAGTATTCTGGATTAAGTAACTTGTGTTGTTAATTACTGTATTGCCGTAAGCGTTTCTTCCATTCTCGAGGAATTAAAGAATTATGTTTTATTTTAAGCTCTTAAAAATATAACTATATTTCAGAATGCAGGACAAGACTATTGCGTTTATAGGAGATTCACTGGGCAGACAGCAATTTCAATCTCTCCTGTGCATGGTCAGTGGTGGCGTGGAAAAACCAGATGTTGAAGATGTTGGATGGAAATATGGCCTTGTTAAACCACGAGGCGCTGTTCGTCCTGATGGATGGGCTTATCGGTTTCCTGACACAAATACTACAATTCTCTACTACTGGTCAGCAAGTCTTTGTGGAATACAGCCAATCAATATCACAGATCCGGCCACTGAATTCGCCATGCATTTGGATCAGCCACCAGCTTTTTTGAGTCAATTTCTTGCTCAGTTCCATGTCGTGATTCTTAATACGGGTCATCATTGGAATCGGGCAAAGCTCAAAGCAAACCGCTGGGTTATGCATGCAAACGGAAATCCTGTAACTGACAGGAAGCTAGCAGAAATCGGCAATGCTAAGAACTATACGATCTATAGTATTGCCAGATGGCTCGATTCACAAATTCCATTACATCCAGGGCTAGAAGTTTTTTTCCGAACAATTTCACCCCGTCATTTTTTGAATGGAGATTGGGACACGGGAGGTAGCTGTGACAATACCATTCCACTGTCTAGGGGTAGTGAAGTCTTGCAAGACGAATCAAGCGATCTTGTTATTGAAGGTGCTATCAGGGGCACAAAGGTGAAGATCTTGGATATAACTGCTATTTCTGAACTGAGGGACGAAGGGCATATATCTCGGTACAGTATAAAAGCATCAGACGGTATAAATGATTGCTTGCATTGGTGCCTTCCTGGTATTCCTGATACATGGAACGAGCTGCTTTATTCACAACTATAACACTGTGATGCCCAAAATGAAGGCATCAAGCCACCAACTGATATTCTTTTGCTTACAACGTGGCTTCTGTATTTGATTTATTTTTTCCATTCGTAGAAACCTTATCAACTTCTCAGGCAGTTGGGGACAGGGGGCTTATTCCTATAGTAATACTACTGTTATTAAAAATGAGAGCGATACACTTGATGTTAAACTTGATATCAGCTGGAAGATCGAAAATCTGCAGAAAGTGGTCAAAGGTTCAGGACAGAAATAGTTCTATTATCCTGTGAAATAGGTTTTTACTTTTTTTTTTTTCCAATTTGTTATGAAATAGAAAGTTCTTAGTTGAATTTGTTGTCTGATGGCTATCCTTGACAAGTGGCTTGTACACATTCAAGGCCCCTTCAAGACAATTGTTATATATTTTTGGCATTTTGGATTTCATATTTGTTTATACGTAGCTAATTTTCGTGTTCAAATATATGACTATGTATTTTGCGTACTGATTAGCTGGTGTTCTTGTGTTTTGTGATTTTAGAGAGCAGTTGAATATCGAGTTTTGTTGGTGATCTTGTGTTTTTCATGCCTCGGATGTGGGAAGCTTTATTCATCTCTACTTGGATTAGGTATCTATTATGGTGTTGAGATTATGAGATTGTTGTGCCAATTCAAATCTTGATTAGAATACTAGGTAGCGGTGAAGCATATACTCGAGTATTTTTGAAGAATGAAGGATATTTTGCTTGTCTAATGTGGATTTTTAATTCAATAGACTCCATGAAGTCGAATATTTGTGTAGTATTTAGTTAGACAATCTATCACTACACTGCTTTCAAGGTCTACCTAATATACATAAAATCCAGTGTCACTCCATACCCTAGTGAGTGGCAATGGTCGAATCCATCTCAGTATAGACTTTTGTCACTATTCGTTGAAGACATAAATTAACACCTATTTAAGGGGTGCAGCTCTACCCTGGTTCTTAAGAACATCTCCTCCTGAACCCAATCAAAGATTGCTTTTGTAGCATCGATCACTATACAGTTCAACTTCTTCGAATGATGAGATTACGCCACGAGCTCCTCCTTTTATTTTAAGAATAAAGCTATATGTAAAGAATTTCTTCATGGATTTTTTTTTTTTTCTCAGATGACACTTGACGATATTTCATTGAAAGTTTTTTAAAAAAAATAGTCCAATAAGATGTTGCCAACGCAATACTCATAAAAGTAATGTAAGGAAAAAGTCTGTATGTATAGGTTTTTTCCTTATTGTAATGTATGGCCTCGTTGTCTTTTGAGTCATAAAGTTTTTTCCTTATTGTAATGTATGGCCTCGTTGTCTTTGAGTCATAAAAAACGGAGCAAAAATTTATAAAGATTTCCTAATCTTGAATAACATAATGATACTCATTCAGTTTATTTTTTTTTTTAAATCCCATATGCAGTGATTGGATATTCAAATGAAACACTAGAAAAATTCTGAACTTTTGTTGCCAAAAATTGTTTCATTACCAGAACCAGGGCAATGCGAAGAGCCCCCGAGAATTTTCGGGAGCTAAGGCGGAGATTAAATTTTTTTTATAAATACGGATTAAAATTTAAAAAATAAAGATAACATTTGAGGCAAGATATTTTGACATTCCATATGAAATATGACAAACATTAATATTTCTCTACACACAATGTTATTGGCCTCGTTCACCATCTAAGTTCTAACATTATTTCACATTTCGGGCCTATTATCCTCTTTGGTGTTGAAACAGTAACTTTAGCAAGACACCCCCACACTCATAATTATTTACACGAAGATTTTCTTCATTTTCATAATTCACAAAGGGTCTTTTCCGTTTTCTTTTAGGGCACTTTATTTAAAAGGTAATTTGTTAATAACAAGCTTCCCCTCACATGTTTTCAGGTAATCCAGAACTTACTAATATTGTATTTATCATTTCTTTTAATGTACGATTTTTCCGTCCAACAACTTCATTTTGTTGCGGAAAATAAGGTACAGTGGTTTCATGTATGATTCAGTATTGTGCACAGAATTCAGCAAATTGTGTTTCATACTCACCGCATCGATTACTTTTTAACACCTTAATTTTCTTATTAAGTTGATTTTTATTTTATTGCGGTGAATAAGGTGAGGTGGTTTCATGTATGATTCCTTATTGTACACACAATTCAGCTAATGGTGTTTCACACTCGCCACATCGATCACTTCTCATTTCCTTAATTTTCTTATTAAGTTGATTTTCAATTGCATTCTTATAGAGAATAAATTTCTCTATAGCTTCATCCGAATAAATTTCTCTATAATTTCGTCCTTATTTTTAAGTACACATAATAGTATTTTGTACTATCGTCAACAAAAGTAATAAAATACTTGTCGCCACCTCTTGTTTGTACAACTTTTAAATCACATACATCGCTGTGAATTAAATAAAAAAAGGTTCTGTTTAATTGATTTAAATGATGACTGTCAATTTTGTTTCGACAGAGGTTTCGCACTTGTATTTAGAATTAATATGGAATGTCAGTATACAATTTAAGTTAATTAATCTACGCAATGTATCATAACTAACATATCCTAGTCTACCATGCCACAAAACGGAATACTCAATCAAGTAAGCAGAAGAATCAACTTTATTTTCGACATCACAACCATTATTTAATAATCTTCATCCCTTAAAAACAAAAGAAAATTTTCTCTTCTTTGCAAATAACAAAATTTTATCTCGTCTGCATCCGTAATTCTCATTTTCTCTCAAAATCTTAGTGGTGATATTGTTCTAATCCTAAGTCAGTTCGTCGGAGTAGTCTATGAAGTGCCCAGACTCTATTGATTTTTCGTTGTATCTTGAGAAACAGATGATCGAACTAAATCTCAAGCACCTACGATAAGGGTGTGAGCCTATTTTAAGGAAGATGTGTTCACAGGCCTTTCAAAGTTCATTGAGTTTTTATTTCCTGCAATTTATATTATTTGTTCTTTTTTTATTAATAAAATTATTTAATTTGTATTATTTTGGCTAACATTTGGTTAGTTAGCTCTCCAATCAGTATTTTTTATACGGTATCTTTTCTATCGGTATGTGTTCTGTTCATAGGTAAGCTAGTTGCACTGCCAATATGTGTTCTGTTCATACGATAAGTTCACATCCGATATTTATGTTCGTACGGTAAATTAGTTGTCCATCCGGTATATGTCTATTCGGTATTTGTTAAGCCGATATTTATTCACTACTATTTTATAATAAAATTTACATCCATAATTTAGAATTTAAGACATAATTCACTCTATAGTTGGTAAACCTGATAGAGTATACAATGTCAAGGTAAATGGCACGTAAGCCTTCATGATTTTTTCTGTACTCCAAAATAATATTTATATTATTTTTTTGTGTGAATGGTTGTTGATATATATAATATATTTTTATTTGAAAGACATAACTAAATTGGAATAGTTGATCGAGTTGTAAAAGATGTGGAATTAATGTGGAATATCAGCAGTTCAAATTACACTCAACGTGCATGTTTAAAAATCTATGATTGGACGTTGGGCTTCTTTGATCATATAAATATCTGGGATAACTGCAACTATGGTTTAAAACCTTTTATTTTTTGTAGATTTTATCTAAGAGCCCGTTTGAGCCACA
>CAIGRR010233901.1:0-13967 GCA_903798365.1 Fraxinus sp. 1973-6204 | reverse complement strand
AACTTTTTCATCTTTTTCAACCACATATTTCCCATCACATCAACAAAAAAAATGCATTATTTTGGCAATAATGTGCACCAAACGGGGGCTAAATATAAAATTACGTAGATGAAAGAAAATCAATCGATAATCGAACTATCAAATTGTAAGTTCCTTTACCCCCCTCAAGTGATGTTAGACATAAAGCCTGATTTGATCTCCATTTTTTTCAGAATACATTTTTTTTATTTTTTCTTTTCAATCACACGTTCAACAACAAAATAATATTATACGTAAATTCAAGAAAATAATTTTATTTTTTAATCATAAATTCTCCATTAATCTATTATTTCATAATACATTCTACACAAAAAATGAAATTCAAACAGATCCAAAATCTATCGTTGGGTGGCATGTAGTACCCTCTATTGACCATCATCAAAGAATGGGACCCATTATCATCAAAACATGGGGCCCATTATCTCCGTCATGATTAATCTATAATGGGTTTATGCCCACGCCTAATTTCATACAATTATTGTCTCCTCAAAGCTTCACTTTTTGAGGTCACTTGATTAAGATATATCATGCATTTTTCTTTTTCTTTAGTGGGATCATTGTTTACAACGTGCGGCGTACGGGATGTTTTGGGCAAAAGTGTGTGCAATAATTTATCTAGTTCGGCAGATCCCTTTTGAGATATTNTTTTTGAGGTCACTTGATTAAGATATATCATGCATTTTTCTTTTTCTTTAGTGGGATCATTGTTTACAACGTGCGGCGTACGGGATGTTTTGGGCAAAAGTGTGTGCAATAATTTATCTAGTTCGGCAGATCCCTTTTGAGATATTAAATAGATATAGCCCCTGTTTGGACAATATTATTCCTCCATTTGTAAAAAAATTGGTAACGTTACAGAGCCCCACTTGGCTCCTTTTGTTGACTTGCATCTCACATTTTTTGAGAAATTGGAACTCCAATGGTACAATTTATTATTTTCATTCTTGGAATAATACTGTCCAAACAGGGGCATATTTTGTTTAGGTTAAGCTTTACATTCTCCTAATATAGCATATCAAGTAAAAGACTCGAGGTTGAGCTAGCGTTTGGCCTGTAGAAATGTGTTCAAGAAGTAATTTAATTCTGTTTAAACTTTCAAATAGCACAGTTCAATGAATAATCGTGCACAATTATATATAAAAAAGAATAGACATTGCTAGAGCTAGAAACATTCAACAATATGAAACAAATTTGACACCGTTTGAAGAGTTGATGCCATATATTTTCCACGAAGTTGTTCAACAAAGAAAACATGAATCACCAAGTGTATTTGGATGTTCCAACTAGGTTGATACATCCTTATTACACTCATCGTGTATCGGTCTATTAAATTTCATTAGTCGTGAATTTAAAGTATAAATTGTTTGTCAAAGAAATAGAAGAAGAATTATATTTTTGATTACTTTTTTAGGTAGTACTATAAGATTGATAGGTTTTAGGGTTTGGTCATGAAATAGAGAGAAAAATAAGTAAGGTGGTGGTCTTTTAGAGTTAGGATGCTACAAATGATTCAAAATGCCAAAATCCAAATTAGGTCCCCCTACTAATAATAGAACACGTGCCTATCATGTCCCACATCCCAAGGACCATTTACAATTAATTTAGCAGCTCAAGTCTTTCTCGTGTTTTTATTTCTTAGCTCCGATTCGACAAAGCTTTTAAGATTATAAACTGGTGTATCATATGAAATGTACTATTAAAAAATTGATAAAAGTTGTAAGTCCAATAATATGTATGATTAAAAATGAAATTCGACCAACTTAAAATTTAATAAAAACTTTACCGAACTTGGTAGACTTATTATTTGCCATTGAGCTATTATATGCCAATATCTCAAATAAATACGATTAGCATAAAAAATCAAACTCGAACAACAAGTTTCATAGAACAAGTAACATGAAGGATACATCGTACTTTTGTTGATTGATGACTACTTAAAGATGGCTCAATAATTATTTGGATATACTAAAATCCACCTAATATCGAGGCAACTCTAATCATCAAATGCAAGATATTTTGATCGCTTGTAACCTACTTGATAGGGTCCGTGCATTAGACTCAATTGGTTATGTCAACCAATCAAGATGTTATCGAAATGTCTAAGGAAACTTGTATCCTTGACTAAACTCAAGATTCAAATGTCTAACCAAACTCTCACGAGACTATATTTTATTAGGCATTATCGAATATATACGTCTATTAATTTTTTCGTAAATTGTCTCTTTACTTGTGTTTACTAACTCATAGTCCAAACAGAAATTTTAAATGTTTATTGTTCAATTGAGTTTTAACTAAGAATATCGACAGTTTCAAAACTTTTTTTCAATCAACAAAATTTGTTCCAAGTTGAGTTATCACGTGAGAGCTATTTGATCCGTTGCCAAACATGATACCGTGTTGGCATAAAAGTCACACAAATTCTCTCGAAAGAACTATGGATGTTTGGCTAATTTACTTCCTTTTGCATTTTTTTTTAAAAATTTATTTATATCGAAATTAGTTTTTTTTTATTTTACTTTCGACGTAAATTATTTTTAAGCTAAACACCGTGATTCGAGTTGGACTGATAGAAAACCTATAAGAGATTCGAAGAAGAATACGTTAAATTCTGTATTTATTAAAAAAAAATTAGTTTTAAACATTTTGTCAAATCATAGTACAAAGTATCCTATGCAATTTTCTTCAAGGAAAGCAAATAAATTAGTCAAACAAAAGATTGACTTGTCAATAAATTCTATTGTAAAAAACTATTAATTGTGTACAGAGGTTTGACTCCCTATTTTTTAATTTTTTTTATTAGAGCCCTATTTGATCTCATCAAATTATAATTCATTTTCTTCTCCCTCCACATCAATCACACATTTTTTAATAAAATAATATTATAGATAAATTTTTAAAAAAAATCTTTTTTTTTTTAACCCCATATTTTTCAAAAAATTATTATTCCTCCCATTATAATGTGAAATATTGGGAGGCAAACAACCCAGAATTTAGGATGCAAATAAGGTCATCAGCTTGTGAAGTGGTCTATTTAATTGATCATTGGACTGATCTATCATCTATTAGTCTTTTTCTCGTGTTTTACACTACACAATTTAGCGAAATAGTGAGAGAACAATACAATTATCATACTGTTTAGCGAATCGGCGTGAGAACTGCACCCTAATTTGTGAAAGTTTAGTAGTCGAAAGTACCATAAGCTTTCACAATAAATAGATGGTATGAAAATTATTGAAACACACAAACCTTTATGTAAATTAGCAAGTACTTCTTTGCAATGTCTTAAGATTTTTTCAATATGTGTAAATAATAACTTAAAACGAAGGTTTTTCAAACATTTCAGCAAGTTCTAAGGTGCTAGACATAAAAGTAAAATTTCAAGTCTTACGAGTATAGGCGTACAAGTCTTTTTTTAAATATTATTTTGATTATTATAGACCAATAAGCCCCCGTTTGGCCCCATTATTTCTCATTAAATTATAATTTGTTTTTCTTTCTCTTATTATCAACCACGTATTCTCCAATAAGATATTATTACATATAAATTCAAAAAAAAATTATTCGCTTTTAATTACACATTTTTCCAAAAAATCACTATTCCTCTCATTATAATTTTTAAAAATGGAGGCCAAATGGGTGCTAAATAAATAAAATAACACATACCTTGAAAATTTATAGAAACTTCATATGTTTTTTCAGAGTTTTCAACAAAAATATAAGTCTCAAAATCAGAAATACTCAAAATCAATAATATTTTGTTAGTAAACAGAGAAAACTAAGCCCCTGCTCGGCAATCATTATTTGGGAAATTAGAGTTTTGAATAATGATCTTTAGGATAATGCATGATTAAAAAGTTGAAATTTTTTTTTGGTTTAAGTGCATGATATTTTATTGTTTGAATGTATAGTTAAAATGAGTATGTAAAAAAAAAAAAAGTTTGAAAATAATAATCATCGAACAGGGGCTAAGTCTGGGCAGTGTGGATTTTGTGTTGAACTTATTTTTTATTTATTTTTTAAGTTTTAACAGTGATTGAACATTTTGTTGAGTTTGACTCTAAAACAAGAAAATATCACTTGTTAAAAAAGGTGCACATCTTTTTTTCGTTTGGCACAACTTCGACGGTCAATATAGAGCTAATTGTCATTTTCTTACTCTCCGCGCTCCAAGTTTAGGCGTGTCTAGACTAAGGTTAAGCAAGCCTTTTTAGAACAATTAGAAATGACTCCTCAACTTTCAAGTGGACTTTGACTCTCAACCTTATTCAACCACCGTTGTGATATTGAGTCCTCGTTTGATTGAAAATGATAACGTGAAAGTTAAATTGCAAACAACTTTTATGTAAAAATTAAAGAAATATCACTTTGTTGATTTCTATCACGTGGGCCCCAATCTCACAACGCTGAATAAATTGAAGAGTTGTTTTCACCCGAAGGATTTGAAGGTCGAGTCCTAATTTTCCATTATAAATTTGATATTGGATTAGTACTAAAAAAGTAAACCTCACAAAAATGTATATATGTATTTTTTTTTTTTCAAAACCAAAGCTCATATATTATTATAGGCTAAATTTAGTAAAAGTTTTATAGTTACTATTTAAGGCTAAATTTCTAGGGGTCCCCAACTTCTTGTAAGTGTGGTGCATATGTTCCAACTTATCACTCACTCAATTCATGCTCCTAATCTTTTAAAATTGTGCACCCATGTCCTTTGCGTATAGGTTTATATGAACTTCGAACAACCACTTGACACTCATACGATGAAGATGAAAAATGTAAAATTGTCAAAAACTAATTAAACTATGATTTCAACCTTCATTTAGAAATCTCAATAGGATAAAATTCCTAACCGTTCATTAAACCTACACCTTGTTTCAACTCATCCTCGATATTACGTGTAACGTCGCATGCTTATTTCTCGTGATTATTATGTCTATCTGAATTATTTTCATTAATATGATATTTATTTTATATTTAATATAATTATCATTCTCGTGACTAACTGTATTTTTATAGTGAAATGTATTTTGACGCCCTGAATGAATCACATCCCCATTAATTCAAGAAATTGCACCCACTAAATATCATTAGTTTAAAAATCAATACTCCCCATTTTATCACTCCCTTGTGTCTGGCCAAGATAAACCAGCCACCCCACGTTACATAATCCTACTCCACGATCCCGGAATTCGAATCTTACTTAGGGCTTGTTTGAGCCAACTTTTTTGAAATGAAAAATATAGTCGTTATTGGAACTCGCACAAGCGATAGAAAATTTGAATTTAAATGTTGATGTAATGGATAACGGTCATATTTTTCATTTTAGTGAGGAAAAAATATGGCTCAAACGGGGTCTTAATGTGATAAGGTATTAAGATTTATATTTTATTATTTCTATTAATATGTGGATTTAATTGGGTTTGGAAATCATACAGTTTCATATCATTTAATGATTAAGAGATTTAGCCTATGTTTGTTGTTCATTAGTAGAAGAAAAAGAACAATTGGAACAGTGGTCTTGCCTACCATTTTTAACTATTTGTGTCTTGTTGGGACCCACCAACTCTGAAAAAACGGTCATATTTTTTCCATTAATGGGGAAAGAAGTTGAAACAAACAGAAGCTTGATTTATTGTTCTAGTACACAAGAAACATATTCATACATACGTGTGATATGTTCTCTTCACATAATCCATTTCTTGATTGTTCTTGTGCCAATTATTAATAATTACTTATTGTTTCATTATCTGATTTTCTACTTTTTGGCCGATGTGGTCATCTATTTGGTTATATAGGTAAATGTTGAGTAATAATTTACTATATAGACAGAGATTAATAAATTTTGTGTTCTTAAACATCGAGACTAACTATCTTTTAATTAGGTTATAAAACTGTTACCTTAAAATCTACCTAGATGGTCTACGTGAATATTCATTTTTCCTCGATCAAGATTTTAGACGAGATACTTATGTTAAAGTAAATCATAAGTAATCTTATCTTACGTTAATTACTTAATTATTTATTTCTTACTTAAAAATCAACTTCTATTCATTCTTGTAGTCCTTCTAAGTTCTCTCTCTTTAATGACTTATTTTTCACAAATAGTTTGTAAGCATCTTGCTGTAAGTTCATTATCATGAGGTAATGGTATCAAAGAAACATAAATTAATTCTTGGAACCTTCGAAATTCAACTCTTCCTTTGCTAGTGTTTGATTGTTGTCTATTGGTCGCTAAATTCTCTAATGAACTAGGATTTTTGGACATGTTGATCTCATGGACGGCTAAGGACATCTCCACTACCCACTCTAAAAAGTTAATTGCTAAGTATTCACGGTAAATAAACATCTCCTTATTTTCATATGTACGTTATATGGTTAAATATATAAACGTGTTACTTAAGTTGTCTTTATGTAAACATGATATTTGATCGTGACATATTCATGCATGCAAATGCATTTATAAGCATACATGAAGTTTCAAGAAATAAAAAGTTTCAAAATGTCAACGAGTCAATAAATGTTTTTAAAAATATGTATCTTGAATGTTTTATTACGAGATGTATGTTTATGTCATGGAAGGTGTGAGTGGGAAATGAAGAGTGGGGGACTGACTCACCCAACCAATGTTTAATGATAACGTTAATGTTAACCGTCTTGCAGTACTATTGGTAAGACTCGATCGTGTTTCAAATAATAATTGTTTATTGCATTCTAATTGGTTAGGCGATACACGAAGTGAGCCCACGACGTCAATGTTAAATTTTTAAAGAAATAAAAGAAAATGAGATACATAATAAAAAATACTTTCTATTCTGAAGTAATTCATATGCATATCATAAACATGAATCATATGTATGATGTTTGCTTACTAAGCGTTAGCTCATCTCATGTTATCCCTTTTCATTTTCAGATGATGAAGGCAAGATAATACGAAGTGACAACTTGTTGGTGACACAAACTCAGTACTATCATATTTAAATGTTGAATTCGTTTTTGAAATTAAATTTAAAATTTGATTTAATTGTTCTATATTTTGTTGATCACAAATTATTTTAAAATAATAAATCATTGATATTTATTATGCCAAGAAAAAAATTTAATCGTTTCCGTATTTATGATTTTAAAAAGAGAATGAAGTGATAATACATTCAGATCTAGGTATCTAGATTTGGTGGTGTAACATTACTTGAGTGTCAAGCGTTCAAATAGATATTTTCATATATTAACAAGAGTGCATTTTTAAAAGATTGGGAACATTAGTAAAATAAATGATAGGTTAAGGACATTAGTGCGACACTTACGAAACGTTGAGGTCCTCGCGTGGAATTTACCCTTTAAACTTAGAAATTGAGAAATAAATTTCGCCACATAAAATAATAATAATAAAAAAATTCTCCGATTATAAAAAGTGGAAAGAGAATCAGAAGGGCAAAACCGTCCACAAGAAGTTGGCGTGCATCAATGGCATAATAAGCTTCTCGAGAAAGTACATTTCTTTTCCCAGTTTTCTCCGATCCACTCTGTCAACACCTACACACACGGACCCTACTGATCTACTCCAACCCCCACCGGGCACCCCCTACGACATCCCTCTCTTCTTCCCAACTCTCAGCACTCACGCACGCACACCAATACTTCTCTCTCTTCTGCTGGATACAGAAAAAGCAGAGCGACAACTTCTTCAGTATATTCAGTCCCCCGTCAGTACTACACATACGAACAGATAAAGATAAAAGATACACACTATACACTAACGAGTGTATATAGAAAGAAAAGGGCGGGTGGGATCTTGAGATTTGTGAGTTAAAGAAGAGATCTTGAAAAATCAGTAGGAGTTAAAGCAAAGGCGGCTGGGTGTAATTACGGGGTAGTTGTGAAATAATGTTCCACAATAATGGCAATGTATGTATCATCGTCATCAATGTGATATAATGTTCGTGAGAAAAGCAAATTAGGGGGAAAAAGAAAGGCATTGAAATTTTTCTGGGTTTTGTTGGCTCGAGAGTTGAGGCAATTTTTCAGCTGATGTGTTTGTTTTCTTATGTTTGGTTTGCAGTTCTGTGATCGTATATTCTTATATGCACTCTAGTGAGAATAAAAATGAGTGGCAAATAGATTAAGTTTGGCGCTTTTGTCCCTTTTATGCAGTGAAGGAGTTTCAGTTTTCCGAGAAATTGCAGCTGCACGGGCCTGTTCATTAGTTATTTGTGTTTCTTGAGTGAGATTGGAGGGAGTGCAAGTTCTTCTGTGGGAGTGAAGAGGCCTTCTTTAGAAACAAGAAAATGAAGTTTATGAAGTTGGGATCAAAGCCTGATGCATTTCAAGCTGAAGGGAGCTGTGTAAGGTAAGTTGGATGCCCTCATTTTCTGTTTTTCTTTAGAAATTCTTCTTCTTTTTTTGCTAGAATTGAGAATACATATGTTTAGTATATGAAGTTTTGAATCAAATATTGTTGTAATGAACTTTTTGGTATATCCATGTTTGTTATCTCATCATATATACATACACAAGTGTATGTATCCACTCAAGAATATGTTACTGAATATTTTTAAGTTTCAGCTTGAATAGTAAAAAGATCTCATCTTTGAATTTCGAAATATACAAGGTGTGACCTTCATGAGATTTTGATGTCATTTGATTTGGATTATTTTACTTCTCATTTTTGTCCTGAATGAACTTTTTAAGAACCGTTTTTTTTCCCTCCACATGCATAGGCATCCACTCAGGTTTGATCAGGGAAGCTGATTGGATACAAATTTATGAATCATTTATTACTTCAATAATAGTCAATCGTTAATTTTACCAACACATTCGTTACTGCTAAACTTTGAGCTGATGACAATTGTTATACAACATTGGACAAGACTGAACACAGGAATGAACAAAATCTAGATTACAGCTTTTTTTTCCTTAATACTATTGAGTGCTATTCAATTGTCATACCAAAATTACAATGAATGTCAAAATATACTAGCTCAACTTCTGGATTGGATTATTCTATTTCAGTTTCTTTTGAACCTCTCCCTGTCTCACTGCGAGAGAGAGAGAGAGAGAGAGAGAGAGAGAGAGAGATTGTTTAAAGAAATTTGGGGCTGGGTAGTATGGGCAACCTAAAAGGTGGTCCAGGTGACTGTTTGATTTTGATGACACTTTAGTAAAGTTGTATATAATGGGCCCTTGTGGACCAAATCTTTAATTATTTCTCCTCCATATTCTTCATGAAATGTATAAAGTGATTCCTTTGCCTATTGAATATGCTATATCCAACTAAAGGGCTCAGTGGAAACTGTAAAGTGTAAGCATAAGCTTGGACTTGTGACTTTGTACATGGATTGCATTGAAGTGAAAAAGCAACTTTTATGGCTTATGCCTTATGGTTTGATTATTGCCTTCTTTGTTTGGTTAATTAATAGTAGTGTCCTTTTCGTGGTCCCTTCGTGTATTGGCTTATTGATTTTTTTTTAATTAAACTCATTGTTTACCTCGTGATTGAATCATTAGCTGAAAAGAGGATAAATAATTAATTTTGCATGTTGATATAAGTTTGTTGCTTTGGTGTTTTTCAAGAGAATTATTTCAACTTTAAGGTAGTAAAGTAACAGTGAAAGAACACAACTGGCTTGAACACTTTTTAAACCCAAAGATCCTTACCTTTTGGGAATACATACCTCTAACTATGGCAATTCAGGGGTCGGGACTACTATTTGTCTATGATCGAACAACCACTGCACAATAGCTCTGACAGAGCATGTATCTGAATTGGTTCTACTATTTGTATATAAATTTCTCTGAGATTTGCATCAGTTTTGTTGAATTTCCCATTCACTTAAGCACTGAATGTAGCTTTTAATCATCAAAACTGAAAGAATTAGCACAGGCAGAGAGTTACTTTTGAAGTAATTTACTCATCTGATAATCTAGTAGTTGATGCCAATGAATATGTCATCCTTGGTCAAGCTAACCCAAACTGTATTTATTTCACTTGTTCGTCCTTTGATGGTTATTACTTCAAGGGTGGTGTATATGAACATTTTACCATAGTAACCTTTTAATCAAATGAATCTCAAGAGTTCTTATTAGTGATCAAATGGATGCTAATTTTCACAAAAATTAAGTTACAGTTTGGTTGCATGTGTTACTGTTGCTAAAAGTCATTTGTCTTGTGGCAGGTACGTGTCATCTGACCTGGCAACAGATGTTATTGTAATTGTCGGTGAAGTTAAGTTTCATCTTCACAAGGTAACTGCTATCAAACTATTCATGTAGCGAACAAGTTCAACTCAAATTATTTCGTTTATCAACATTTCTAAACTTCTCTAGATATTATCCCTGGTTAAGTAACTACACATTTGTGCTTTTCTGTGTAATTACTATATTCATTGACCATCTTGACTTGTCACATAAATTTCCTTTTGATGCATAATTTTGATAATTTTTTTTCTAGGTTCTCTAAATATGATTAATTTAGTTTAATTAATTAGGTTAAATTGTTTGTCGCTTTCTTTCTGCTTTTTCTTTTGTGGGGGTTATTAATTTAATTTACAATAGTACTTCTACCTAATCTTATTTGCATACACGTTGCTTTTACTTTTCAATTCGCCTCTTGCTCTATGATGTATGGTATTGATTTGTGTTTACAGTTTCCTCTCTTGTCCAAGAGCAATCTCTTACAAAAGCTTGTTTCGAGAGCCAGTGAGGAGAGTTCTAATGAAATTAAGTTGGTCGATTTTCCTGGTGGACCAAAAGCATTCGAAATGTGTGCTAAATTCTGTTATGGAATGACGGTTACTCTTAATCCCTACAATGTTGTAGCCGCACGTTGTGCTTCAGAGTATCTTGAGATGATTGAAGATGTTGAGAGAGGAAATCTGGTTTTCAAGATTGAGGTATTTCTCAACTCGAGTATTTTACGAAGCTGGAAGGATTCCATTATTGTTCTGCAGACGAGCAAGTCTCTTCTTCCATGGTCTGAGAATCTAAAGGTGGTAGCAAGATGCATAGATTCTGTAGCATCAAAAACCTTGGTTGATCCCTCAAAAGTTACCTGGTCCTATACCTATAATAAGAAATTAGCAACTTCAGACAAGATAATTGAGAATGCCATGATGTTTCCTGATAAATTGGATTCCGTTCCAAAAGATTGGTGGGTCGAAGATATATGTGAACTAGACATTGATCTGTACAAGCGGGTTATGATTGCTGTGAAATCGAAAGGTAGAATGGATGGAAGTGTTATTGGGGAGGCACTGAAGACTTATGCAGTAAGATGGTTGCCCGATTCAATTGAATCTCTGGCATCTGAAGTTTACAACAAGGGGAACAAATCTTTGGTCGAAACTATAATTTGCCTATTACCTCCGGACAAGGGAATTAGCTGTTCTTGTAGTTTCTTGCTCAAATTACTGAAAGTTGCTATTCTAGTCGGAGCAGATGATTTGTCTAGGGAAGATCTGATTGAAAGTATCAGCTTGAAATTGGATGAGGCTTCTATCAATGATCTGTTGATCCCTGCAAGATCTCCCCAGATGACCATTTATGATGTTGAACTTGTCCAGTCTCTCGTGGATCGATTTGTGACTCATTGGAAATGTAATACAGATTCTAATATTGGCGAGAAGAATAAAATGAAAGAGAATGACTTTGTTTTAGGGTGTGGTTCCTGGTTGAACGTTGGAAAAGTTGTTGATGGTTATCTTGCAGAAATTGCTCGTGATATAAATCTCACTGTCTCTAGTTTTATTGAGCTATCACAGTCAATCCCTGAGTCGGCTAGACCAATTCATGATGGAATATACAGTGCCATTGATGTCTATCTGAAGGTAGGGACCTCCTTCTCCTTGGCATATATTTTCTCTATTCTAGCAGCGTTATGAGAATTGCAATAATTGTTACTTTTTATATGTACGATATCGATTCACACGCGCTTATTAGCACATATTTTATACAAAATATTGGATACGTCTGGAAAGTTAATGACCAGATCTTAGTTTCTTTTCCTTCTAAAGACTGTCAAGTACTATCCTATTCATCCTAAACTGGCCGTTTGATCGCATATTTGACTATTCAGTTATAGGTAATAAGTTTTAGCAGATGTGCTAAGCTGGTTCTGCAATTTCGACTTTTTTTGCAAATATTTATGATCAGTGTATCTTTGGTGGCCGAAAAGAAGTGTTTAAAGATTTGTTTTGTTGCTTACTATTGCAGGAGCATCCTAATCTTACAAAAGCAGAGAGGAAGAAATTGTGCGGGCTTGTGGACATTAAGAAATTGAGTACGGATGCATCAATGCATGCAGTACAAAATGAAAAGCTACCTCTTCGCATTGTCGTTCAAATTTTATTTTTCGAGCAGGTTAAGTCAGCTGCTGGAATCCAAGCCGTAAACAACAGTACTGATGCATTTGATACTCCGAGAACCACCGAGGTGAATCTGGATGAAATAGCGCCAGAACCCCGTCAATCCCTGAGGAAACAGATGGACAACATGAAAATAAAAGACGGTGAATTGCAGAAAAATGGAAAGTTCACGAAAATGGGTAGCAGTAACAGAGATCCCATGCAACTGCTACCATCTCGGTCGAGGAGAATTTTCGATAGGCTATGGATTGTGGGAAAAGGACATGGAAATGGAGAGAATAGAAGTTCTGATACTTCGGGGAGTTCTCAAAGCCCTACTTCAATGATTCAAGTGGAGACAAAATCCACTTCAAGACACAGAAGATACTCTATTTCTTAGAGGATTATGTTAAGGTTTATTTGAAATAGATTAAGGAAAATTGAATCACTGAAATGTAAAGTGGTAGTAATTCTATTACAGTAGATAAAGTTGTTTTTATGTTGTTTATTTCATCTGATGGTTATTGTGTTATGACTTGTATTTGTGTATCTATTTGATTTACTTTACAAGGATCTTCATTTGCATTGAGAAAGAATATGTTCAATTTCTTTTCCAAATCCTGTCGCATCTACACAATATCTTCTCACATGCCACAAATTACGTATGAAGAAAAAGATTTTCACACTTTTTAACTTCAACATTTGTTTCTTGACACCAAATTCCTTGTAACTTTCACGAATAGGTGCAAACTTGTCCAAAATAATCACACTATAATCTAAGATTTTGAGGTTGCTAGAGGACATATCCGTTGTTTCGATCAGAATTCAACTGAGTTCTTGGTCTACCATCACCCTTGAATGTATATAACAAAACTCATACAAGAGTAGATTGAAAACTAATAAAGGTTTGTGGTTAAAAAATGAATTTTTATAGAACAAGCTCAAACGGGGACAAATTACACAGTTTAGCTTTAGCATCTCAATTATAGCTCAATTATCATATTCTTTGATCTTTGACTATTTAACTTGTGGATGGATGTATTACGAAAATATCGAGTATGTAATTCAAGATTCCATCGTCGGCAGATGAGAAGGATTTGTCCTGCTTTCTCCCAACCATAAAGGAAAAAGTCAACGATAAACAGAAGAAATTCTATTCAATTTTTTCAACCCGCAAATCTTTCCATTAATAATCGTGTCAAAGAATTCAATTTATTCAAAGAAAAGATGAAAATTCTAACAGGCCCTTTTCTTCTAATCCTCTGTTATCTTGTAATAAGTAATTTCACTACATTTGCTTGCTCATTTTCACACACTCCGTCTGATGACAGTAAAGTTACTGGTAGAGAATCTAATGATCGTAATGAGCATTGCAAGGCTTGGTTGGTTCAGTCAATCCCCACTGACATGCCCCAACTCTCTCGCGTCCCGGGTGTTCTTTCCACTGGTAAATTTATTATTTTTATGGGATGTCGTTTTCCATGCTTGTTATTTGTTTGTTTTTATGCCGGAAAGAAAGAGGAGAAAAATAGTGGATGAAGGTAGAATAACATGTGATGTATTTATTGTTATTTCCTGCAATGACTTCCCCCC
>CAIGRR010233900.1:0-10685 GCA_903798365.1 Fraxinus sp. 1973-6204 | reverse complement strand
TTGTAAGTCACCTAAGGATAGGTGTCCGTTGTTGTAAGTCACCTAAGGATAAGTGCTCCTTTTTGTAAGTCACTTAAGGATCGGTACTCATTGTTTGTAAGTTACCATTATAGTACACTCGACCTTACTCGTGACGGAGAGCTTGGTAATGGAGACATAGAACACATTGTGTATCAAACCCCATTAAATTGGTTTGCTATTTTTACATTATTGCTCTTTACTTTACATTGCCATTTATATCGTGTTATATCCATACTTGAATTAAGTTATCAAACTTGCATATCTAATTCTAGTATTATACTTTGCTATTGTATCTTATGTATTGAATTATTTTGAGACTAAGTGTCGAAAAAGTTTCAAAAATCAATTCACCTCCATTTTGGTTAGTTATTCTTGGGTTAATAGTGGGACGCTATTTTATAGATTTTAGGCCTATTTTCCCCTTTCAACTTTAAATATCATACAAAGTAACCATTATCCACTTTAAAGATAAAAGGAAAAGAGAAAACATAGATACATATTACTGTGGCAGCAAGCAAAAATTAAAGATTTGGGAACGTCAAATTCTTGTTTTTTCTTCCAACCATTTTTTTTAATCAAACGAGGTAGAATAATGAGGTGCATGACACATGACACATGAATGTTTCCCTTCGGAGTTTACTACATTATATCTAGTGTTCGTATTCAACGTTTTTAATTAATTATCATATTTATTAAATCGCAGTTATGAATACTGTATTAACCAGTGTTCTAAATAGCGGCAAAGAGTGCCGCTATAGCGCGTAGCGCGGAGAAAACGCGACGATTTTGTGATATGCGGGTAAAATAGCGGTCAACCTTTTTTGTTGACCGCTATAGCGCGCTATAGCGGCGGCTATAGTGCGCTATAGCGCGCCTTATCCCTTTTTTTTTCCCATAATTTTTTTTTTTTATAAAAATATATTTAATGTCTTAAAAATAATTAAAATAATATTAAAAATACGAAACGCATTATGACGCTTACTTTTCGCATGACACGCTTAATCTTGTAATTCTTGATTCTCGACCTCGACGCTACGCTACGCTTTACGCTTTTTAGAACATTGAATAAAAGTACCTCTTGTTTGCCTTTGCTGAGGGGACTTCAAGGGAAAACGGAGGGATTGAGATTCAATTTGCACAATTGCTGACTGCCGGTATGCATTTTCTTTGGTCGACGGGGAGAAAATGAAAAGGGAAAGTGAGAGAGAGAGAGAGAGAGAGAGAGAGATGGCGAGAAGAAAGCGTGAAAAATAGAGGAGTAGGCATGGATGTTGCGTGAAGAAATGGAGATTGGGATTTATCTTTTTTTTTTTTTTTTGGTTTTATGTCAAAACAACGTCGTTACGGAAGTACGAATAGTGACATCAAAAGTGTCTCTTAGTGATTTAATATTCTCAGATGTCAAACCTTGAGAGCAATACAAACATTAAATCAGATTTCTTCATGAAAATTTCTCACATAAATTTGGTCGCCCCTACAGAAGCTTCCCCACTCTTCTTGGTGAGATTCGTGCTTTGGTGGGAAGTTCAACCTCTCTACCGTCATTCATACCTGAAGAAATCGCAAACGGTTTCGACTTTTTACTCTTTTAGTTTTACATTTGGTCTCATTTTTAATTTCTATATATCTGAATATGATTTTACTATTTTTCCCTTCTTGATCGTTTTCCTTTTTCCCTCGAATATTTTATTGGAACTGTATATGAATTCATTTAGAATCACATGAAACGGAAGCAAATAATTCCTTATTCGGCCCTTGTTTGATTTTGATTTTTCAAAATCATTTTTCCAAAGCCGCACATCCTCTGGACCGTATATTTCCATACTCTTTAACCACACATTCAATTTTCACAAAATCACTTCTCAAAACATCAAAATCAAACAATGTTTTGAGTTGCCAATAAATGGTTCCCTTTTTAGTTTGGAATCAAGGGGATCATTTTTCTTTCTTCAGTATTAGGGTCTTTTGTGAATCTTTTCATTCTTGAGACGGTTGTTTAAAGTAGTAGACTTGATGTCTCTTTGTTGTTTTATTAGAAAAATTGGTGCTCATCCTTTAGGGGAACATTTGATGATTTTTGTTTAATACTTTTGCTTTGTTCTTGATTTGAGCAAGTATTACTTTTCGTTCTTGTTTGAGTAAGAATTTGTTCTGCTTAATGGGTTGTTGATTCAATTTCATCTGGAAAGGGTTTTCAGATTTCTTCACTTGAGTAAGAATTTATTCTCCTTTTCTCTTACCATGTCAATTCTAGCAGAAAAATGGTAATACTAATGTATACCAAGAAAGAACTAATGCCAGGAGAGAATAACATCGAGTGATAGTTTTTTAATCCGAAATCAAGTATATGTAGTCCGATTCAAATTTATTTTATTCCAACAAATAAAAAAAATGTTTTTTGAACTAAAATGATAAAAAAAATTCGAAAATAAAAATAACTTAAAGAGTAACATTTTTTTTAAAAAATTCTTATATGCTCCAAAACCTTTTATGTAAAAGAATACTCTTTGAAAAAATCGCATCCAACCAGAAGTTGAACCAGTTCAATTCTTGAGTCTGTTTCATTCTCTCCTACTAACGGTGTCAAAAACTCGTGCGAATCATTGAACCAGGTTAAGATTTCCTCTTACAGGCAAGAAATTTAATTTTATCAATTTTTTTGTTAATCAACGCTGATTTGATTATTATTATTATTATTATTATTATTATTTTATTTTATTTTATTTTATTTGTGGGGGGAAAAAGAAACAAAATAAAAAAGGGCATTCATATCTGGCTGGACTCATGGAATTTTTACCAGGTTTTCATAAATTTTGTGCTCCAGTGTGGTGTAAGTGACATTTATAACATTTCTGCATTTTGTTTCAATTCAATTATAGAGCATTTTTGGTTTAGCTTAAAAGAAGCTTGTTTTTGTGATTTTATCTGTTTATTTGATCTGGTTTAACCATCAAGTCTGTTAATTATTTTGTTGTATCCATGACTATTTTATGTTCTATCAGAGCAATAACCAATTGAGAAAAGAATAAACTGTGAATGGAAGTGGAGGGCAATCCGATTAGAGTGCAGTGTATAGTGCAAGATGGAAATATGGTGGTGCCACCTCAATATGTGCAACCACCTGAGACCAGAGCACAGCACAACTCTAAGAAGATCTCTTCAAGCAATGATTGTGATGCACCCATGCCACCTGTTCTTGATCTTAGCAATGCTGACATTATCCATGAGCAGTTGGGGCTAGCCTGCAGAGAATGGGGAGCCTTCCACATTATCAACCATGGAGTTCCAATCAGATTGTTGGATGACATGAGGACTGCAGGCCGCTCCTTTTTTGAGGGCTGCTCTATGGATCAAAAGCTCAGTTATTCGTGCGACGCCAATTCCCCTGCATCTGAGGGCTATGGCAGCCGCATGCTAGTTGCATCAAATGACACAGTTTTAGATTGGAGGGATTATTTTGATCACCATACTTTACCCCTTTCCAGGCGCAATCCATCCCGGTGGCCCCACTTTTCACCCAATTACAGGTGGCTAGATTCTTTTTCTCTTATGTCCTTGCAAAACAATATTATTTCGTATTCTTTTCTTGATAAAGATTACTTCAAGATTCCTATTTTTAGTTTTCATTGCTTTGCAATCCTGATGATATAGTTCCTTGTGTGAAATGACTAACTACAAGACTCATTAATAGAGAAGTTGTAGCAGAGTATAGTGATGAAATGCAAGTACTTGCTCAGAGGCTACTGGGTTTGATCTCCGAAAGCCTAAGCCTGCCTTCTTCATGCATTGAAGAGGTCGTAGGGGAATTCTATCAGAACATCACCATCAGTTATTATCCTCCTTGCCCACAGCCTGAACTTACTCTTGGTTTGCAAGCACACTCTGACATGGGAGCAATAACCTTTCTCATCCAAGATGATGTGGGAGGCCTTGAGATCTTGAAGGATGGAGAATGGATATTCGTAAATCCCCGATCTGATGCCATCTTTGTTATTTTGGCTGACCAAACTGAGGTATTGATTAACTGGTCAAATTTTTTATCTTCAGTATCTCATTGTTTTCAATAATGTCACTAGTACATATAATCTTATAGGAGTTCCTGAAGTTAATGCATATTATATATTCCTTTTTAATTAGATTCTTGAAGGAGTTCGGTGAGTGAAATAAGTCACCAAATCAAAATCAAATTTAAAAACACTTTTTAATAGGAGAATATGAATACTTGTTCAATGTTTCAAACCTGGCCCGAGCATCGATCCGGAAAAGGTGAAGGGTCAAAGTGAAAAGTTTTAACCGAGATTGAACAGGGGTCGAACCGATTGTTAAAAAATAAAAAATAAACTATTTACTACGAAAATTTATTATAATATATGACTATTTCCACATCAACAGTTCAAAGAAAATACAAATCCATATTTGTTAATGTAAAATTTGTTATTATGTAACTAGTTTATACACTTCAAAAATAATACCCATTTGTCTAAACTAAAAGATGATATTTGTTGGCATGGGTGGACAATGGGTTGCTGGGAAGTTTAATGATCCCACAACAGAGTTATTATTGGGATGAGAGAGAGTAAGTCTTATAAAAAGACTGTGGTGAGAGTAGCGATACAGTAAGCAGCTAAGCAGTCAATGCTAGTCGCATTAGTTAGTAAAGATTTTATTTTATAAGTTCATTTCTGTTTAATGAGACAAACGGGTAAAGTCATGGCTGGTTTTCCAGTTTTTGACTTAATCGGCCTGGGTCAACAGTTTTTACCATTTGAGGGGACCCTTTTTTGGATCGTACACTGTTTTTTTTTTCTGGTTGAATTGGCCAGTCGGATTTTAAAAACATTGCTCACTAATAGTAAGTTTCTGTCGTATCCTATGGTGGCTTAGTTTTTGTGCTCAACTAATTTGTTGTGTAGGGGTTCTTGAATGCTAACATAATATTCTTACATTTTGAAGATATTCCCAGAGACATGAGAAGTTTGTTTTATGGCGATGTATATGATAGACATTGTTACTATTCTTTGTAATGTTTATATTAATAGGTATATATAGTCATGCAGGAGCAAAGCCACCTCGTTCCCAGTGAGAGCAAATGCCCTCACTGGGATTGGGAAGAAATAATTTATTTGAGTTCATCCCTTTTTTTTTTCAAACAACTTTCAGCACATGTATATTGCCTGTTGTTTCCTTTTTCAATAAGGGCTTGTTTGCTAAAATTTTATCAACTTTTCAATTGATCAATCTTCAATTTTAACCATACTTTTTATGGTACTCACAACTTCTTAAATACACATTTTATCAACTTTTATCAAAATTTGCCAAAACTTTTGTCAAAATCTCTGCACACCACCCCTAAGTTATTATTGAATGCTAATAGGTGTAGAAATAGGCCCGTTTGGTTAGATAAAAATCATATTTTGAGTAGATTTTAATAAAAGTTGATGGAATGTGTATTTGAAAAATTGTGAGTCTTATAAAATGTGTTATTAAAATTAATTGCTGATTTTGATTTAAATTTTAATCGAGTTTTTTATTGAAACCAAACGGGTGCTAGATAAGATTGTCGAAGAGTGTGCTAAAATTTATCAATTATCTTAATAGATTTTGTTCGGTTTAATAATTTTTTTTAACAAATTACATGCAAAAAGATAAGATCCAAATAGAACATGTTAGAAAACGAGCAAGTACACTAAAGTTGACATTGGTGAACTAGTACCATAATTTGAATAAAATTAAACAAAAAAAAGCGGTGTGAACTTAGTGACTAGATTAGGAGAGGGAAGAGTAGACCATAATTATCATACTTTATTGTATTTGCTAAGAATTTAGTTATTTTAAATCTTTCAATAAAGAACCAAATGGAGTAGCGACATATAATTCACGTAGCCAACTCCAAATTCGTTAGGAATCATGTTTAGTATTGTATTATTACATTTTTTTTTTTAGCTCCGCATGTATACACAAGTACAATATACATTTTTGCGTTATCTGGAGCTTGATGCATTTGCATCATGAAAGCATTAATCTGAGCTTGTTTCTTTCAAACAAAAGGACCATTATATATCCCTGATGATGTTTGCTGCTTTCAGATTATAACCAATGGAAAGTATATAAGTGCTCAACATCGGGCCATAACTAATGCCACCAATTCACGGATTTCAGTTGCTACATTTCATGACCCCGCAAAAACAAGGAAAATACACCCAGTGTTTAAACCACCTAAATATCATGAGGTGATGTATGGGGACTATGTTTCATCCTGGTACACAAAAGGCCCGGAAGGAAAACGCAACATTGATTCTCTTGTACTTGATTAGTTGCTTTCACTTTTCTTCTGGGGGATTAAGCTCAATCATGGGTAAGTGGAATCTGAGTATCTAAAATGCCTTAATTCAATTTTCCTTCGTCTTTAGATATGGGACACGAGCTTTGTCTTAACAGTGTACCAAGTGCCCGTTTGGCATGGATTTTACTTTTAATTTTTCTTCCCGTAGAAGAACTTTTAAAGGAATCTACCTTAATTTTTATTAGAAAAATAATTTTTAAAAGCACTTTTTATTCCGAAAGTACTTTGGAAGTCACATTGGACCAGCTTCCTCTAAAAGCTCTTCTAATTACCGGAAGCACTTTCATGAATCTAGCCAAACGGGTCTAAAAGCAACTTTTGGGTCTCAAAAGCTCCTTTTAACTTTTTAAAAGTCATGCTTAACTTGCCCTAACTCTTATTTTCTTCTCTGTTTAGATTGGTTCAGAGAATATTGATTTATAATTACGCTTGGACATGTAATCAGATATTTTAAAGTGGTAGCAAGACCTGTTAGATGGCTAGATCTTCACAGTAGCAGGGAATGGCTTGTTTGCCAGTCACCGTTTTATCTTTACGTTCATCTCCTCTTTTGTAACTTTCATTTTTTACGGACACGCCTAGTGTTGCTGAAACAAACTGGAAAAATGAAAATATGGTGAAGAGGACTATGTAGTTGGATTTATCTCGTTTTCATTTCACCGTTCTGTAAAATTATGCACGAGTTGTTGGATTCTCCTGAAAATGTCGTGTCCTGTCCTGACTAGTTATAACAAGATTGCATGAAATTTTAAGGGGTATTCAAACAGAGAGCTATTTTACTTGCAATCATAACAGGATTGATTTGTGCCATTTTCTTTGCTTCATTNGTTATAACAAGATTGCATGAAATTTTAAGGGGTATTCAAACAGAGAGCTATTTTACTTGCAATCATAACAGGATTGATTTGTGCCATTTTCTTTGCTTCATTAGATGGTGCAATGTGTTTTCTCCCATGATTTTGGAATCAGCACTTGCACATGAGACCACCACATTTGCTGCGGTCAAGGCTCTACAAGAAGACTATTATTAGCAATGACCTAAGTATTGCTGCAAGTTGCTTTAGATCTTTGAGTTTCATAGCTAGTCTGCAAAGACAAGGAACAAACCCATATGATATAAGATTTCATTACACTCAAACGAGCCGTCAGATTTAAAGATTGATATTCTCAAATGAACTGTTTGATGATATATTATTATGTTGTAACTATATTTACTAACATTGTTCGTCGTTCATTTGATTCCTCAACAATCAAACTCAGTTTCACTTTACTGCATAACACAATAGAGAAGGATAGGTGCATTACTATTTTATTAATCCACCTTACCAAAAATGTCAGTTACATTATTAAGCTACGGTAGGAGACTGAAGAAAGCAACCAAATGTTAGAGCATATGAGAAAACAATTACAGGGATGATGAAACTAACTCATTGGAAGCAGAAGCATCCCTTCAGTTTTGCTTTCAGCTTCACTTTGAGCGTTGACCGTGAATTTCTGAGAATCCAGTTTTTCTTCTCTAACTCGTTGATTACTTTCCTCTTCTCATCATTTCTTCTTATCAACTCGGACAAATTCTCCTCGAGAAGTTTGAAGAAATGTAAACGTTGAGTCCAAATTTTCTCCATTGGGAATCCATCTTTAGTGGTGTTCTTCTCACTTATTAAATGAACATGATCTGATCCCTTGTCATTTGATGGGTTCTTGCTTGAATTTGAGGACGACTCAAACTCAAAGTTGGAATTTTCAGATTCAGAAGCAGGATCAACACTCGGATACTCCACATTATGAAACAGGTTTTGTGAAGAATCCAACATTGTATTATCTTGATGATGAAAATTGGAAAGTAATGCTTGGGATTTTAACAATAGCTGCTGCTGATCATACTTAACGGCCAAAGCTCGGTATGATCTGTGAAGCTCTTCGACCATTTTAATGAGTTGTGGTCTCTTTCCGTAGTACATCTCGGCTCTCTTTGCGAATGTGTCTCCATCATCGTCTTCAATTACGTCCAAAATCATCTTTATCTTTCTATCCAACTCTACATTCATCATATGTAAAAACCAATTAGAGTCTCTTCTTTTTATTACTTGATATTTTTTCTTCTCCAACAACATTAATTACTCTTATCATCTATCAGTAGAGTAAAAAAAAGTCATTTAAAAATTAAGATCAGATATAAATATGGAAAATTATAAAAGAGAATAGTGAAATCAATAATACAAATTCGTCCGTAAAATCATAATATACACCAACGTTGCGTGTGCGTTTTGAGAGAGAGAGAGAGAGAGACCTGATAAAGTGGTGTGGAGCCATTGAGAATGAGGGCAGCGATTATGGCTATCCCACCACCATGAATGGGAAGAGGATCGTCGTAGTTGATCATCGTTTCTCTCCATTGAATTGAATTGAATTCAAAAAACGAAAGAAAAAAAATGGTTTATGAGAAGAAGAAGAAGAAGAGTTGTAGGACTCTAATTGGTATTTAAACCGTCTCTTTCCTTGTATAAATTATCTTTCTTCATTGAAAAATAACAACGTTTTCGAAATTTTAATTTTGTTGTTACCGTTCCTTATTTTCAGCTACCCTAGGGTTTTCTAACCTTGGTATAGTGAAATCATGAGATTTTAATCTTTATACATGGGGAATTGTATGACACTCATGACCCTTTTAATGCGAGGATTACATTGATTAGCATCTTCAAGAGGGCTGTTTAAATATGGGATGCTCTCTATTTTAAAGAGTCAAATTTGGAAAGTCAAACTCACTCTCTATAATTAAATGCATTCAAAAAGTTTCGATTTTCAATGTAGGAAAACAATAAAATAATGCAAAGAAAAGCTAGTTAAAATAAAAGATAAAGAAAAATAATAAATATTTTTTGGGAGTAATAAAATTNGAGTCAAATTTGGAAAGTCAAACTCACTCTCTATAATTAAATGCATTCAAAAAGTTTCGATTTTCAATGTAGGAAAACAATAAAATAATTTAAAGAAAAGCTAGTTAAAATAAAAGATAAAGAAAAATAATAAATATTTTTTGAGAGTAGTAAAATTAAGTGTTAAATATAAAGAACTTGTTGGAGTACTTTAAAATTTTAACTCTCTAAAATTATATATGCTCTCCAAATGATAGAATATACTCTTTAAAAATAGAGAGAGTATCTTGGAGATGCTCTTAGTGGCTATAAGTAAAATATATCAAATGGAAAAATCGAATTGTAATAATCTATTATTTAGTAGTGGCGAAATAGGCTCGAGACGACTTACGAGTCTGTTTTACTGACGAGTTATATATCAATTTAACTTTATTATTGACTAAATTTTATGAATATTGAACGTTTTAATGCATTTATTAGTGTTGTGTTATAAGTTTGGTGAGGCTGTGTTAATGATGGTAAAAGTGGAGAAAACAAATGGTTTGAAATAAAAAAAAAAATGAGAAAATGAGAAGAACAAGGGCAAAAGAGTCAATATTCTACATCAAAAGAAGAGAAAAAGAGAACAAGGATCGAGGGGCGCCACCAGAAGAAACAGAGAAGCAGAATTGTGGTGCCTCTGCATCACTATTGCAGAGAGGAGAGCAAAAGGTGTGGCGACGTGGCACCGCACATCAAGTGCTGCGGTGCCACTTGGAATTTTGACTCGGAGCCACGGCGTCTTATGATGACCATCTAGGACACGTTTTTTGCCCGTTCTAAAGTCCATAAAAACTCTAAATTATGGGGAAAAACGTGAGGAGGAGTATAAATACAAGAATGAAGACACTTTTAGAGGTTCCACAAATTGAGAGACAGAGAATAAAACCTGGAGAATTAGAGAGCAAAATCAAAAGAGAAAAATAAGAAATCAAGGGTTTGGAACAAGATAAGGAACTTGGTGCAAAATTCATCAACTTCTTTACATCCAATTCGAAATATAGTGATGTACTCAATACAAATCTTCTGTTTTTCTTCCATTGTTATGAGTAGCTAAGTTTTTCATTAGGGCGAACAATGTAATCAACTTGAGACATTTTATTTCTTTTATTCGAGATTCTAGTTCTTTAAAAATTTATGCGTTGATTTTATTCATGTATTTAATTATTTGAATTACTTGATCACTAGTTAATCTTTTACGAATCGAGATATGAGTTTTAGATTTAAACCACATACTAAAATCTAGTAATTTAGTATAACGTGTAGATATATATATATTGATGCTACCAAAATTCGTACCTGGGTCAACCCGATCCGAATGAGAGAACTTTACGTGATCTGGTCTTCGGTACCTGAAACGAAGGCGTCGAGGAGTGTCCTCGTCGCCCCTCCGATGCTAAAGTCAG
>CAIGRR010233849.1:0-10675 GCA_903798365.1 Fraxinus sp. 1973-6204 | reverse complement strand
TTTTGGCTTCTTTAAGCTTAGCCAAACATGAATAAATAATCTACCAAAATATTATATTTTAACCCTTATTATTTTGATGCTAACAGAACCAAATATATATTAAAATAAATGAAGAAAATAAGTTATTAAATGAGTTAGAAGTTATTTTAAGTATTAAAAAGTAATGGGGTGAGAGAGGCTCGAACTCTCGACCTCAGGATTACTCAGTAGCTATGAGACCTACGCGCTAGCCAACTGCGCCACCACCCCTTTGATGAATTTGTATAAAATATAATTTAATATATCCATATCGAAAATATTACATTTGTATGTGCTTAAAAGAAATATATTAATTATTTTAATTATTCACGGTGAATTGCTATTAATTTAACTTCTATAATAAATAAAGAAATATCCGTTTATATTTTTTGTCGGTTTTTAATATTTGAATTCGACTTGATATTTGATGGCAAGTGTGTTATATATTATGTTTGATAGGATAAGTTGTATATAATTAAATAAAAAGAATTGATAGATGTATTTTATAGTTCTTTTTCTTCATAAGTTTTATCTCGTCTAGCTTCTTAAGTAATTAGAAAAGTTATGTCAAAAAGATACGATTTAGGAAGGATTCACCCACGAAAAATGAATTAAATACTAAAAACCTTGATATACTTCATTGCTATACTTTTTTTAATTATGTTAGCAAGCGCCGATCAATTGATTGAAATAAAATTTGAAATGAGTACACTTGGTAATCATTTGAAAAACACTCGTATCCGTTCAAAAATCTTGTAAAAGATCAATTTTGGATTATGTCCGATTCGTTTAGAAAAGATGATTAGCAAACTCTGTATGGTTTAAGAATCTCGTTCAATACATTTAACGTGACAAAATTGTATTAGAATTAAAAAAAGAAGGACACAACATGATTTTGATGTCCAATCCTTCCCATACTTCCATATTAAAACTATGTTCTTCTTTTATGCAACAATTTGAACTTTTTTGTTAAACATATGGGACCCAAACCGGTTGCTTTTGGAATATGAGGATTGCTTAAATCATGCGACACACAAATGTCAATTACTAGGTACCTTCTGCCTTATGTTACATCATTATATACATGAATTTTGTAGTAGAACTAGGTCAAACTTACTTATAATTGTATTTTTAATCTCGTTTCAAAATACTTTCAATCTCCGAAAATACTTTATGCGCATATTATGTCTTCAATATATACTCTGTTTTCTAAATGGTACGGTCTTTTTGAGGTTTTACTTTAGTTGCGATATTAGCTGTTTGTAATGTAGTGACGAGTTCAAACAGCACGTGGGTTGAATTTGACTCTACTAATACAATGCGTCTTATAATCCCAATTCTTCGAAACCATGGTACATTCAATATATATTGGGATAAATGAGGATAGGTACTAGTTGGGATTTATTATTTTCGTCAGTACTATGAAAATCGAACTGAATCAACCGATTCAACTAGAAAAATCGTAAGTCATCACAAGTTCGATCCAACTAAGACTAAAAAACCAAGTAATAAGAAATTGGAAAACATCTGACAAAATTTTCAGGTCTAGTGATTACAAATTAACTTATTCTTGTCAAGACTTTGTGGCAAATAAATTTATTTATTTTCAACAACAAATTCGACTTTTGTTCATACACCAGAGGCCTCAAATTTCTTTCAAGTGGGCTCTACAAAGTGAGCATCTTAGACTCCAAATGCTCAATTTTTCAACCTTCAAGTAGAATTGTAAAATTTTGTTGGGATTGCTTTTCACTTTGTTGTTAACAAAAAGGATTGACCAAACACGCGNAATTCGACTTTTGTTCATACACCAGAGGCCTCAAAATTCTTTCAAGTGGGCTCTACAAAGTCAGCATCTTAGACTCCAAATGCTCAATTTTTCAACCTTCAAGTAGAATTGTAAAATTTTGTTGGGATTACTTTTCACTTTGTTGATCACAAAAAGGATTGACCAAACACGCGCCGTGAGACCTCATATCCATCTAGATAGGTTCAAACCGATCGAGTCTATCAAAAAAATTGGATCGTGTCAAGTTTTAAACATATCGACACACATTAAGCACTTGTGACTACAATTTTGCAAGACTATGCCTAAGAGGAGATTGAGTACCAATCAAAGATTACTACACCCACGCAATCCAAACGACAATTTTATTTATTCAAAACTCACATTGAGCTTTATTCTTAACAAATTTGAAAATAAATAAATAAATCTTTCTTCTCCACTATATACAATATGTCGTTATCTACATACCGTGTAATTTAGTTTTTATTTTTGTTACGTCTCGTCATCGATGCTCCAAGTGCATATCACGTAATAGTCCACGTAGAGTCATGAATCAAAGTTGACAGAGTCAGCAAAGACCCCAATAGGTCAAATTAATGAAATCAAAGAAGAACTGAAACTCTCTGTCTCGAAGCTCTTCATGTTGAGGATCTCCACTCTGAAGCTCTCTTTGGCCGAAGTCCTTGCGACTTTCAGAGAATTTGCAGACAATCTCTAGGAATGATTGATATAACATTTGTAATAATAAATTAAATGGGTAGCAGGATAGTGATGTGAGGCTTCGACTTGAGAGAAAAGGCAACGTGGTTCTTATCCAACGGTTACCACTTCAGTTAAAACTCTACAAATGGCAACTCTTGTAAAATTTGTATCTAATGCAACTCTTTACACTTAAAACCACAATCAATCTTCTCTCTTGCTTATTTCATACTTGTTTGCCCGAGTTTAGATTATTTTGCTTTGGTTGAGTTGCTTATAATTGTTATTTAATATGTAATCATCATTGATCATATTGTCGATGATTGAACATTTTTGTCTCGCGTTATGGAGTATCTCTCACGTTCATAAATATCATATTTTTCCATTCAAATCTCTAGTCGACATGTGTTGAAATTTGCTTGCATGAACGTGAGTGGACCTGACATTGTCCACGTCGCCCTTACAAAAGGGGAGGGGAGGGTAGGGGGGTCAACAATTACCCATTCGGGAGTGATCGGATTGGTGAAGCAGGTGAACGCGAAGACCGAAAGTCACGGGTTCAAATCCCTTACCACATTTTCTCAGTCGAATCCGTCGTACCCGGCTTGCCAAGTGCAGTTTACATCTTTAGTGTGGTTTGCGGGCTACTGCACATGGAGCGGAGTTTACCCAGTGCGCACTCACAGTGATCGGAGCTTCAGGCGGGTAGTGACTGCGAGTTCCTATGAAAGCATAAAAAAAGGGGCTCAACAATTTTCTTCGACATATTATACAGATTTACTTACTCTTCGTGAATAATAATATCTCA
Organism: Fraxinus sp. 1973-6204; assembly: GCA_903798365.1. Classification (NCBI taxonomy): domain Eukaryota; kingdom Viridiplantae; phylum Streptophyta; class Magnoliopsida; order Lamiales; family Oleaceae; genus Fraxinus; species Fraxinus sp. 1973-6204. The sequence goes on along the minus strand of CAIGRR010233849.1, from coordinate 7,364 downwards.
ATAAAATAAAACATGTATTACTCAATTAATGTCACATCCATCGTATCGATCCGTGGGACATATTAAGTCGTTTTGTGTTGGATGTATAATAAAACCAATATCTTCCTCATTTTAAATATTCAAGAAAAGTTGATGTGATGCCCAAAATAGAATTGTAAAGAATAAAGCATCTCAATAAAATAATATGAACACAAATAAGTTCATCATTTACTTCCCTTAAATAACCAAACTAAAGTAGTATTATAATTTTTAATGTCATCGTAAAGCTAGAAAAAAGGTAAAGAAGCCAAACAGCACTCAATGACTAGGATACCAAATCAATATTGAAGAATGAGAAAAAGAATCTTGGTCAAAGTAGTCAAACTTTTACAGCCAAAAAAAGGGAAAAAAAAAATCCTGAAAATGAACATAATTTCATACAAATAAGTCGATCACAAATACTTTTTGAGTAATGGAGCAATTCTAATGCAGCCATATTTGACAACTATTATTTGAAAAATATTTTTCTACGTACTCATTTTCAAGGAAAATGCTAAAGGTAACCGGACGTATGCCCACCGCGAATATAATAATTATGCCCTCCTATTGTGAGGGGGGCAGTGGGGCCAGGTAACTGGGCGTGTAAACGCCCGAGTACCTGTAGCAAGCTCTCATTTTCAATCACATTCATACGATAAAATATCATGCACGAAAAATCAATTTTTTTTTTCATTTTTTAATCACACATTCTCCTAAAAATCACTGTTCAAAACATTGTTTTGGTCAAATAATGTCATCGGCTAAGAAAGATTAGACTGCTTCCCATTTTGCATATGGTATACAAACAAATAATTTCGTACAAATCGATCTATCACAACCGCTAAAACTAGGAGAGCAATTCTAATTAAGAAAGTCTTACCTCACATATGGAAGGCAAGGGAGCACTAATGAAACTATGGCCCTTGTTTGGTTGGGATTAAAAATATATTTTTCGTAGAATTTGATAGAAATTGATGAAATATGTGATTGAAAAATTGTCGATCTTTTAAAATATGTGGTTAAAATTAATTCTTAAATATGATTTAAATTAAAATCTGAATTTTAATTCTAACAAACTGGTTAAACCTTAAAAGTTTTCAAAATCATCTCTCTCTCTCTTGCTTGTTAAATAATTCAAATATATATAGAATCTCAATCATCCCCTCCACTGTGTAGGGCACACACATAATTGCTCCCAACAAATAAGCCAACTTCTAGAAATCCAAGCTCTATGATATGTTCACTTCCTTGGAATTTAATGAAATATATATTTACCTTGTAACATAGTAGAGACAACAAGAAAGACAAGAAGTATTTTTTTACTAATATGAACTACAACCTTATCTATAGGAATATAAATAATTGTTGAAACAAAGAAATGTGTTAAATATACTATGCATACGTTTGGCCTCCATTTTTTCAAAATTCATTTTCAACCATATTATCTCATAAAATAATTTTAAACGTAAATCCAAATTTTTTTCTTATTTTTTAATCATGCATTCTTCCAAAAATTAATATTTCAAAACACATTTTCCTTCAAAATTTGATTTTAATGGAGCCCAAATAGGGGCTATAGAAAATATTGTAGCAATCGTCTCCAATCTTTAGTAAGAGTTTTGCAAATTGAGCGAGCATGTCAAATGGTGAAATTTTGTTCAAACTCCATCCTCCTTTTCCGTCACCGTCAAAACATCCTCGTCTTTCATTCTTTCCAACAATTGCTCTACGCAATGGCGTTGAGGGGGTGGGTGAAGAAGACATGTGCTAGTTCTTTTACTTAATGGACTTTTGGACGGTCTCCATCATTGGAGGCAACTGCACCAATAAAAAAGGTCGGAAACAATATTGCCATGAAATAAAGTTAAGAGAAAAAATCGCAAAAGAGCGTAAAGATTGAGGAGTCATCTGCAATTTTCCCACCAAACTGTCAAAATATCTTATACATATACACACACACCACTACCTTTTCCTAGTAACCTATCAATCCTTTTCTTACCTCCCATGATGAGTCATTCTTCATCTACTGCTACCTCAGTCAGTGGCTTCCACAACTTCCTCACTAAAGAAGTTGATAATCTTGCCAGTTTGTTCATTTCTGAGAATTTCATGTCAATCAATTTTCTTCAACATGTTCTATCAACCCTTCGATCTTTTCATTCCCAGTTAACAGTTTTGGTTCAGAGATTACAGTTGCCTGTTGGAGAAAAATGGCTCGATGAATACATGGACGAAAGCTCGAGGCTCTGGGAAGCCTGTCATGTGCTAAAATCCGGGGTATCGGCCATGGAGAATTTCTACTCAACTGGCATTAATATAGCTTCTTTGATTGATCATCATCAGGTTTTCAATGTTCAACTTTCCGGCCAGGTTAGTATTACAAGATAAAAACATCGATGGCATGTTTGATATACTTAACGGTACTAAACTAGATTACCGAAGAAAAAAGTCACAATCTTCTTCATTGTTGTTTCTCTTCTAGTACTAGGTACCAAACACGTCTGGAATAGTTTTTGGGTTTACAAAACTAGAATTGGTTTCAAAACCTGAGTGGCATATTTAATATACTGGACATTAATATAGCGAGTCATTTCTAGTACTGTCTACCAAACACATCGAGGGTATATAGTTTTTCTTCATCAATTTTCTCTTTCAAAACCCTCAAGGTATGTTAGATATTGTAGACAAGATTATTGTCCATTGTTGATTAGTATTGCGTACTAAACATGTAGAGATCATTAAACTATGTTCCGAACTTCTGGTTGTCTGACAGGTTATTCGGGCAATCTATGGGGGCCAAAGGGAAATATTGGCACTGGAAGAGGAAAACAAGAGCTTACTAGAAACAAGAATGCAAACTCTATCTCTGAGATTCAAGGAGAATGTCTCGATAGAATCAAAGTTCAACAAGTTTAATGGCTTTAGAGGAGTCCTTTACGTGATGAGGAACATAAACTCAGTTCTTCTGGTGATCTTACTCAGCGGCCTCGTATACTATTGGCCGGAAACAAGTTTTTGTAATTGGGACTGTGAAGGAAACCTCGAATTCAGTTCAGCCGTCATGGTTTCAACTGCAACATTGCTTCAAAGAGTGGCGTCTGCGGCCATAAATCATACGGGAGGACAGGCGGGAATTCTTGCATACGAGTTTCGAAGGGCGAGATTTGAAATGGATGAGATGAAAGTGGATATGGGGAGGGTTGTCGAGCACGAGGAATCAGAATTTGATAATGTTCATGACAAGGTTGAGAACTTGAAGAGTTGCTTTGCAATGCTGAAATGTGGGAGTGAGAGCATAATTGGGCAACTTGATGACTTGTTTGATGAAATAGTTGAAGGGAGGAAAAAGCTTCTTGACATGTGCTCCCATAGATAGATAGAAAAAGAGAGAAGGAAAGTGCTGAGAATTATGCCACAGTGCCAGAAAAAGTTTGATAGAAAAATTGACATAATACCACGTGACATTCTATCATAGATTGTTTAAAACGCAATCAACTTTTTCATCCAATTATTTTCTGCCACCACTTCATGTGTTGGTGTATCTGCATCATCAATTCTTTCTGGCAAAGTGGCATAATCCAACAGTTGATTATATTCTTATGTTTTTCTTGCTACCTTATTCAATTTTTGAAAGCATTTAGATAACTTTTGTCGGGGACGATGACAAACTAAGACTTATTCGCGTCATGAATTCTTTTTCATATTTCATTTCATCTACTGAAAAGGTCCAATTCCAAAATAACTAAATTCCTATAAACCAGATCACAATGCTTAACATGTGTGTTATTCTCATAGTAGATTCTTATGTGCTATGAATCACAAATAACCTACCAAGATGGGCACTTTGGCCGGCGATAATACTATGCTCTATCTCTTCGACCACAACTACTCGGCCACACATCTTATATCGTGGTGAGACGTAGGAAAGAATTGAGTGATTAGTCAAGTCAATAATCTCGACACATCTCATCAAATATATATGGTATCCAAGTGTTTAAATCTCAAAGGAAAGGGAAAGGGAAAGGAAATGGGATTCGAAAAGTAACATTACTATCTCAAGGTAAGAAACAAGAATAACATAATCAATGATAGCTTCAACAAAAAGCAAAATTCGCTACCCCAAAAGAGTAGATTCTTCTAATCATTTATCCCATTCATCAACGCAAGTTCATAGTGATTCTCCAAAGTTCATAATTAACTACACAATACTGATTTTTTTACGACGACAGATGGTGATATTTCATTGTTGACGGGACAAGAACTCATTTGTCATCGACTCATCATCAAAGGTTGTCAAGAAATAACTTTCGCGCATTCAAGTAGTTTTACATTTGGTCGTAAATTTAAATTTTGAACGACAAAATGTCTATATTTTAAACGACGAAAAATTTACTTGTCGTCAAAATATCATCAACAAAAAAAAATTAACAATGAACCACAAACATTAACTTTATGGTTGAAACTTTCCCAGTAAATTAAAATCAAATAAAGCTTTATTCGTACAGAATTAGGTGAAGACAATTATGTGATTAGAAATTAATAAAGAAAAATGGAATGTTGCTTCCTGCCCATACGACAATCTACAATAAAGAAAAAGACTTCCTCGTGCAGGTGTGTGGTTAAAATTTTGCAGCCAGACAACTTTTTCTAAGCCTATTCTAGTTGTCTGATTTAAGTCCATGTTTGGTAAAGATTAAAATCAAACTTTCAATAGATTTTCATTAAAGTTAAATAAATGTGTAGTTAAAAAATTCTGAATCTCATAAAATATGTGATTGAAATCAAAATTTTAACTCCTAACAAACATGAGCTAAACATATACATATATCTTTAGTACATATAATTGAATACTGCTCGTCGGTATAGAGGTGGCAATGGAGTCGAGAGGCTTAGCGCCAGCCTGCTTGGCTCGTTTTTCGGCGAGCGGCTAGTGGGTGAGCCAAAGTCGAAGGTTTATTTTTTATTTCTTTTTCTAAAAAAAAATTGACGAACTAACTAGCTGAAGTTCGGCTCGGCCCACGAGCCACGAGTGAGCCCATAAAGTAACGAGTGAGCCACGAGCTCGGCTCGTGTGCATACAAGCCGAGCCGAGATCACTACGTCAGTACAATAGACACCATTAAAAACGTTTTCCAAACTCGACTGTGCATCTCCAAAAAATTTTTAAAAATAAAAATAAATTTAGAGATATGAAAATAAGAAAGTAATGATTTCAACTTTGTTGATGGGGAATTCTCCAAACTATATGTAATGCGTTTTCACGTGGGATTCTTGTTGAGTTGTGATAGTAAATGAATAATCATTCCATTACTTGTGAAACAATGATGGAAAAGTGGAACAATTTCAAGATTCTTGGTCTCACTTTGTTTATAATTTCAAAAGGGAATTTGAGGCAAATAGTAATTATCATTTTTATTGTGTAAATTTATCTTCTTTTTATGTTAGTTGGAGATAAAAATGACTATATTTCACACTATGTATCTATACTTTGATCTTTTTAATACACGTATCGATATTGGGTTACCTATTTTAAAAGTTTTTCAAGTAAAAAGAACCCCGAATCAAGTTTTCTAAGTTCAAATGTTTCAAAGACTCTTAAATCAAGTCATCCTAAATAGGGTACAAGATACTCTAGAAGAAATTTCGACTAAGGTCGTATTAGTTGGGAATAAATTTCACATGTGCCATGCCCAAAGGGGGCGTTTATGGTTTATTTTAGACAATCAATTATCTCCACCAAACCTAACTAATTAATACTCAGGGCCTGCTTGGAAATTTCGGGGTAACGAGCCTTTATGAACGGATCGATTTTGAGTGGTTTGAGTAACATGATTTATGAAAACAGTCCAACACATACTTGAAAAATTTATTATCCACATGTTCTGAAGTTTTTTAAAAAGAATGAAATTACATACATACATATATATATATATATACACATACTAGGTGCAAGCAACGTTAGTTTTCTAAGTTCAAATGTTTCAAAGACTCTTAAATCAAGTCATCTTAAATAGGGTACAAGATATTCTAGAAGAAATCTCGACTAAGGTCATATTAGTTGGGAATAAATTTCACATGTGCCATGCTCAAAGGGGGCGTTTATGGTTTATTTTAGACAATCAATTATCTCCACCAAACCTAACTAATTAATACTCGGGGCCTGCTTGGGAATTTCGGGGTAGCGACTTTGAGCCTTTATGAACGGATTGATTTTGAGTGGTTTGAGTAACAATTTATGAAAACAGTCCAACCCATACTTGAAAATTTATTATCCACATGTTCTGAAATTTTTTAAAAAGAATAAAATTACATATATATATTTTATGTTGAAATTTTCAGTTTATAGTTTCTTGTATGAATTTTTTTATTCATAAGAAATATTTTACTTATGGATAATTTTTTACATATAAGATTTAACTTTATTTAACTATATTAGTATTTTTTACTTAGAAGTAAATTTTAAAATTATAAGTTAATTATTTACATTTAAATAATTTTACACATAAGTAATTTTTTACTTATAAGTAAATTTATGTTTTATAAGTGAATATTTTTTTTTATCTTATTAATTGTATTTTTACTTTATAATCTTATAAGTAATAATTTACTCATAAGTATTTTTTATTATAATATAATATAATTTTTTTACGAATAAATAATTTTTTAGTTAATATATTTTTATTTATAAGTTAATTTTGAACAAAAAATATTGATTGAAAATAATTATTTTATAAGGTAAAATTAAAAGAGAATATAAGAAACGGTCAAAAATACCAATTTGATGAGTTGAGAAAACAGTTCAAAATTGCACTACACCGTTTTTGGGTGACTTTTAGACCCTCCAAAATCAGTGCCCAAAAACACTAACAAGCACAAGGTCTTCCAACTCCTCATAAACGACGACACTCAAAATCAATGAAAAAAAAACTCCCAAACAGGCCCTTAAGACCCATTTAGCACAGATTTTTAAAAAGTCATAAAATTATAAGATTAGAAATTTTAACATATTCGAATAATTTTCTGGAAGCGTAGTGGTTGAAAAGAAAGTTAACCTAAGATAAATTTCTCATAAAACTCTTACACAAGAAACCAAAATCCTGCCAGATGGACCGTTCAAGAGTTGGACCTTGAGAACATCTAGTTCAAATTTGAACCAGTCCAAGCTAGCTGGCTATAAATTTTCACTAGAAGGGTCCAGAGTATTTTCAACTAGTCATAAACAGATAAAAATAGAACTAAAACAACATACAAAACTGTACTACAAATAGTTACGCCCTTTCTTAATTTTACCAAAATTTTCCATATATTTTCCACAACTTACTGCGGAACTTCCCACGTGCCGCAAG
>CAIGRR010233795.1:0-10103 GCA_903798365.1 Fraxinus sp. 1973-6204 | reverse complement strand
CAATTTTTTCCCAAAGTTTTTTTTAAGTATATTCGGTACACAGTACATTCTCATGTATAGATCAATTATATGGGCGTCTCTTTCCCCATCAGCTCTGGAGATAATGTTTGATTCTAGCCAGTTTGTAGATAAACTGTTTTGCAATTTGCATGGAAATCTTCAAAATTCTTATACTTACAAAAGATGTGTTTTAAGGTTTGGTAACTAATGTTCGATACGTTGTATTGTATTGTACTATATTGTGTAGTGTTGTCCATGTACTGGATGTATAGCATGTTAAACTCCGCAAAAAAAAAAAAAAATAAATAAATAAATAAACCAAGACTAGGGAAAAAGTAAAAATAGTGTGTACCGCATTCATATATGGGAAGATTGCAAGTTACAATAAGAATTGAGACAAGTTTACATTGATCAGAACCCAATAGTTTAGTGTATATTAGGTGTTTGGACAATCTTGGCGAGTTCTTCCAGTTTCCTCATTCTGAATTTCTCACTTTCATTCACCAACTGGAAATGACAATAGAAAATTGATTTTTAACTAGAAAAGAGTAGCAAGTATNGTGTACCGCATTCATATATGGGAAGATTGCAAGTTACAATAAGAATTGAGACAAGTTTACATTGATCAGAACCCAATAGTTTAGTGTATATTAGGTGTTTGGACAATCTTGGCGAGTTCTTCCAGTTTCCTCATTCTGAATTTCTCACTTTCATTCACCAACTGGAAATGACAATAGAAAATTGATTTTTAACTAGAAAAGAGTAGCAAGTATTTAGAAATCTAAATTCAATAAATGAGATTAATTTTACCTCCATGAGGGTTGTGGTCAGCTGAGTTTTTTCATTGTTCTTTTCGTGGAAAGCTTCCAGGGCTTCTTTATACTCCCTCTCCTGTCAAGAATTCATTCTTGAAATTTTTAAGTGGAATCAGTCTTGAATAAATTTATTTATACGTATTTTTTGGCTAAAAATTATATTTTTAGTAGATTTTGATGAAAATTGATAAAATATGTCGTTGAAAATAAATTTGGAAAAAAAATGAGTTTTGAAAAATTGGGGCTAAATAGGTGCTTATTGATATTTTATATTTATCTTGGATCAATGATAACAAAATTTCTCATTCCTATTGTTTAACTCGTATGCCCTAATATTAACAAGGATGTTCAGGAAAAAGAAGTCTTTACTTTCTTTTGGCAGGTCTGTCCAAGTGATTTGAGTTCACGGTTAGCCATGTCTATTCTTTTACGTACACTGGCAACTTCTTTTCTCATGGGATCCGTCAACACTTCAAGTTCCTGCATCATATAATATTTTACAAGATTTGTCGATCTTAAAATAGCAGAAAAATGATGTAAACAGGGTTTTTCAAATAAGGTTGAAATGATCTATTCTACAGTCCATCTTATTGCATATGGAAATAATTTGTTGGACTTACATCCCAAATTTGTGCCAAACGTTTGGTTTCTTCTTCAGCACGAGTGAGTTGAGATTCGACTTTCATTCTCATCTCCATTTTCTTCCTCTCAATCTCTTCTTCTCGAGCTTGAAACGATGCTATAGCCAACTTGGAGACCTCTTCATGATCATCATTAATATTACTGTCATCTGTGGATGATCTCCCACTGCTTCCAATACTTGCAAGGCTCTTCATTATTACTTCTTCTTTGATGTTGAAATGGGAATGCTCTTCACTATTTACTTCTTCTACATATATATTTTTGCATCTAGTTTTTGCTTTTGCTTTAATACTTGCTCTCTTTCTCTCTCTTTCTTTCTCTTGAAGCCATAAATTTTGGAAAAAAAAGCAACATATACATGTGAAATCTTAAAATATCTTCCCATTTTTACGCATAATAACCTCTAGTGCTTATAACCAGCGTATTAACAAACATGTATTCTTGATAAATTTAAAGTTGACTAGATGAATACTTTTTTGACACAACGCGGTATTGGGAGGATCCGAGTAGGAGTAATTCAATCCGGTTCACTTGGCAACCTTGCGACCAGATTCTAATTGGAGCATTAAAGAATATAGTGATATACGCTTAAATACTAATTACCATAACCCTTGCTTGAAATTTGGGGAAGTTTGTTACTGGTTACTCTCAGAATCACATGTGAGCATATAAAGAGGGCTTTGTGCCTTACCTGTAAAGTCACGCAAGGTGCAAGTAACGCAGGTTGCTTTAGTTTTATGGTTGTGCAATTAAGGCCTCTTGGAGCATCTTTAATGCAATAATTGTTGAGAAAAGCTTATGAAGAAAAAGAAAATAAAACCAGCAACAAGAAATCGCTAAAATGGAAGGTTTGAATATGATTATGAATCGTTGTTCTCAAACTTGTGGGAGTAAATGCTTAAAAGCTTTTATGGCAAATAGTTTGAAGGAATAAACAAACTTTAATTCAAATTTAAATCAAGCAAACAAAACTTGAAAAAATAAAGAAAAAATTATAGAAGCTTGATTTGATCTTAGATTTGAGTGTAATGGAATCAATTTAATGTTTGCGGTCTGATTTCAATCATGAAAACCACTCATATATATAGAATCATCATGCACGAAAATGAGCAAAAACCAAGCTAAAATGGTGTAAAGCCCTTCAAAACGACACTAAAATTCAAAAATATAAAGAGAAATTTTAATGTGTTTTGATCTTATTCAGGGATCCACACTGCCCTACAGTTAAATTATACATCAACAAGACATGAAAATGGGTTTGGGACTCGTTTGACTTGGTTTTTGAAAAGTCAAATTGAACTTTTAAGATCTGGAGATGCTTTTTGACCTATTTGATTAATTTTATAAAATTCATGTTTCTTCTCATTAGAAGAGATTTTGATAAATATCTTCCACTTTCTACGCATAATAACCTCTAGTATTAATAACCAGCATATTAACAGACATGCATTCTTGATAAATTTAAAGTCGACTAGATGAATACTTTTTTGACACAACGCGGGTATTGGGAGGATCCAAGTACGAGTAATTCAATCTGGTTCGCTAAGAAAAATCTTGACTCGCACATATTGCAGTCGCGTTTATCATGCTAGGCGAACCTTGCAACCAGATTTTAATTGGAGCATTAAAGAATATAGTGATTTATGCTCCATTTAAATTAAAAATTAATTACCATAACCCTTGCTTGAGATTTGGGAAAGTTTGTTTACTGGTTACTCTCAGAATCACATGTGAGTGAGCATATAAAGAGGGCTTTGTGCCTTACCTGAAATGTCACGCAGGTTGCAAGTAATGCAGGCTGCTTTAGTTTTTATGGTTGTGCAATTAATGCTTATCGATTGTCATTCATAGGGTGGATTAGGGTTTTATAATTATGCTTCTTGGAACATCTTTAATGCAATAACGTGAATTGTTTTCAATGGAATGAAACAAGCAAAATAGCACGATCCTCCGTCTTTTTTCTTGCCATATGAGCATTTTGGGGATGATGTGACACTTTTTGCTGGAATTCACCAAGATGCTCTCAAGTATTGACCAATCGGTTTTGCTACTTGTACATCACAATGTACATCGGGGTGTACACCCCCTCACAAGGGGGTGGGACCCGCTTAAAATAAAAAATATTTTATGCAGTGGGTCGCACCCCCCATGTGAAGGGGGTAGCCCCTTATGTACAAAAGTTGATATACAAGTAGAATTTTTCATTGACCAATAAATGGTTTTCCTATAAAGATTTTAATTTCTAAGAATTGTATTTTGGTAAGCTTTTATAATGACTTTTAGAAAATTAATTGTAAGATTAAACTTGTATAATCTCTTAAAGCCAACTTAGTAAAAGAGCCTTGTGGTAGCTAGCAAAGTGTAGTTTTGTATTGATCTCGAGCACGGGATTTTGGAGTAATTAGTTAAACTTTACAAAGTGATATGTGTTCATCGAGAGTATAACTTTGGTATTTGATAAATATTAAACAATTCGAGTGTTTTATTTTCAAAATGGCTTCAAGTAAAGTATAATAGATTTTCAAGTTATCGTTCACAAGAGTGGCAATCTTGATCATAAGACTTGTTTGGTTATTAAATTTTTATCGTTATAGGACAAATCTTGATTAAAATATAACTAGCAAAATGTAACTTAAAAGGAAAAACTGATTAATAAGTGTATTCAATTGCACCCATACAATTATTATCCTATTATTAAAAAAAAAATAAACTAGCAACAATGACAACAACAAGAACAATGACTTGAAATCCATAGTTGAAACAAGAACAAGGTACAAATGATCATAAAAGTACAAATCTTTGTAAAGAAGAACAAATTCTTGAATTGAACTATAGGAACTGTAGAAATGTTAGATTATTCGTTGTCCTAAAGTTTATTTTTCAGATATAAATTCTATCAAATAATTTAAAGATGCTTAAATGTAGAATTATTTATAAATGATTTGAAATCAGGAAATCAAGTTTTAGCAGATCAAAAGCAGGCCTTCTGGTTACTATATACTAGTTTACGTTTAATTTTGCCGCCATTTTCTTCAAGAAATTCATCTGATGATTCTTTTTGATCGTCGAAAAGAACTTCAGATTTTGGAAAATATTTGTTGTTTTTTAGGTTATTTTTTGCGCCATTTTCTTCAAGATATTCATCTGGATTTTCTTGAATCTCAAAAAAACTATCAAATTTTGGCATAAATTTGGTGTTCTTGAGGTTATTTTCAGTGCCATAAGCCCGAAATATTTGGTCCTGAATCATCTCTTCAGACAGTCCCCATGCACGCAGTTCTTCGAATTTGTGATGCAGAGCCAGACTGTATTCTCCATTGCCACCTAATTGCAGAACTTTGTATTCACAATTTTGAGGATTTTTTAGACCCTCGAATTGCTCGACAGTCCAGTCGAACCATTTCATGAGGAACAGAAGAATGGTTAATCCATGGGAAACAATTATCAGATTCAGTTCATCCGAAGGGTCGTTGTTTATCCTGTTCGTTTCCATTTCCCTCCATAAATTTTCAATAAAACCTGCATGTGAAAGTCTTTTAACATTAGCGCATGCATGTGGATTGTGGATATGCATCTGTAAGTACTATTTACGTTTTTGGATAAAGTGGTTCAACTCCAACATAGCATTACAATAATGAATTATGTAGCATTACATTTAAGTGAATTTATCATTTAATGTCATGCAGTTGTCATCTAAATTGGTGCTTAATACCAATAGTGTCGAATAACATTACTTTTAAAATAAAATTTTCTAAGTTCTAAGTTTCATTACGACTCATTTATCAAAATCATACTCATATTAATTTTTTAATGAAAAATGAATTCGTCTTACATATGAAGGAAAGGGAGTGTGATGAAAACACCCATCTTTTAAAATCGTACCAAAACATACATATTGATATTCTAGATTCAAGTCTCTCAACGGTCATTTATGAAAATTGTGTTTATGTTAAGGTTTTAATTAAGAAACGATTCAAACGTCATCAATAGATAAAACTTTTAGATGAATCAATTCAACGAGAAAATGAATAGAAGATGTTTTTTTTAATCTTCCAGACAAAAAGAGTGAGGAACTTACTGGAAACCCTGTCATAAACATCGGCGCTGGATTCCCCTTCGGGCACCCGGTAGAAGAATTTCCCGTATCTGTTTCTGGTTCGTTTTATCTTCTTCCTCTTCTCCAGCTCCTGGAAGTTCCCAAAATGCTGTTCTCTCAGCTTGCATTCTTCCTTCAATCCAATCACTTTATCCTCTGGAAATTTCTCTCCGATGATCCTTTCCAGTGTCTGCTTTGTGCGCTGAGAAGGGGATACATAAAACAAAACCTTCCAGTTTTCATTTTCTGATACCACTTTCTTGATCTTGGAACCAACGTTTTGAGCCTGCTCAATCCCCTTACTGCTTAATTTAATTTTGTAATTAGGCACATACTCAAGAACTTCTTCATCTTGATTTCCTTCACTCTCCCCATGGCGAACCAGTATTATGCGCTTCGGCATATATTTCTGCGTGTTTTTCATTCTATCTGAGGCAAAAACAGAATTCATGCTTGCAAATATAGAATATAAATGCAAAAATTCTTCTTTGTATGTATATATTTTGTGTGTGTATATAATATATATGAGTTGATTTGATGGGAGTTCATTAACGATCGAGCATGCATATTTATATGTGAAGATCCAGAGTTCCTCAACGCGGTATGCGATTTGACCACCTCACTACTTGTGGACCTGTTTCCTTACTTTGATTAAATTGTTTTACGGTTTGTTGAACATTTGAAATTTCGATTGAACAACGACGTTACATTAGTTACTTCGAAGTTTAATGGTACTTTTGAAGAAGAAACAACAAAGTGAAAAAAGCATTCTGCACGCAGCACGCGTTGTCTTCTTTTAGAAAGATTGTAAAAATTACATTCTTTTAGCGAATAATTGAAAGGGAAAGGTTTTCCTTTTTGTGAAACCAAAAGAGAAAGTTTTACTCGTATAATTTTGTATAGAAGGGTAGTGGGGGTTTGATTAGCATGTGATAGTAGTCACTATTAAAATTCAAATTGGATTAACTTTTTACGAATTAGATCATAAGGTGATGTGTCTCTGAAAGCGATTGGTTCAGACTCATAATCCAAGTCCAAAGGCCCACGTTGGAGAAAATAAAAAAGAGTAATTACTCTACAAAGATAGTCCTATAGCACGACTCGACAAGTCTTGCGAACTGAGACAAACCTAACGATAAATAAGACTCTTGAGCTTGTTTCGGGTCAGCTCAAGTCCTTGTATGGACTTTCTTGGACCTTTCTTAAAAGCAATAATACTTGTGTGACGTTCTTGACACCATTAATTTCAGTACCATATGGAATCAACTCTTGAATTGGCAAAAAATATGGTAGAAGATCGAATTCAAGAAGATATGAACAACATGGAGCTTGAAAAATACACCACCAATTGTTACAGGGATAGAAAACTTATAATTAGGGTAGGTATAAACAACTTCGTTCCGATTGCACGAGGGAAGATATTGACGAGGGGTGTGATTTTCTATTGCTTATTTTGGAGATATTTTTATTTTTTGTAAATAATTATATGATTTTTGCTTTATCATAAACTCTTAAATTGTCATAAACAAGAAGCTAACATATTCACGAATAATTATACATTCAACTGCTTACATAAAAAGATAAGAAATTACCACTCTTTGGTCGAATGAATATTCTCATGCCCGTAAAACATGGTGTATGGTCAAATAAATTCTAATTAATTTGAAGTCATAACGGTCTGATGAAATTTCTCAATATGAAAAGGAGAAACATTTGACACGGTGTAATGAAATTTCTTTTTCTTGACTTGTTATGCAACCATTAGACAACAAAAGAAATGTCTGTATTTTGGTCCCCCAGCCCCAAACCTTGGACTTGTTCCTGTTACCGTACATCATGGTTACATATATAGTCCATGTTTCGGTAGAAATTAAAATTTTAATTGAAGACCACCTATTTTATCAAATTCACAGTTTTTCAATCACATATTTTATCAAAATCTATTAAAAATCTAATTTTAATACTCATCAAACAGGGCATAATCATTTGTTTTATCGGTAAATGTAAAATTGATGAACTGCATAAGGAGATAGAGTTTATGATGAGGTGGGATCACAAAGGGAAAAAAATGATTTCATGATAACTTCGTGTTTGTCCCTTTTTGGGCGAATTGCTAGACTAATTACGTGAAAAAATTAGACTTCCTTTCAGGAAAAAATTGTGAATTACGTGAAATTAACATAACCTTTTATGCTTATTAAGTATATATTATTAAGAATAAGGCTTGATTCGTTATTGTAACAATTGATATCTAGAGAAATAATCAATTCTTTTGGTGACTTATGAAAAAAATATCTATATGAAAGCCCAAGATTGGCTAACCAAAAGGGGTGTGAATTTGTTTTTAAAACTTTTTCGTTAACTACTCAAGATTTTAATATAACGATCACACAAATGATAAAGAGATAAACTGAACACAAATAAGCACGTAGATGAAATGATATAGACTTGTATAAAGTAAGAAAATAAGTAAAAGGGTTAGAGAGTGCAAACGATATAATATGGAGGTTCGATCCAACGCAATGATCTACATCCCTCGTTATCAAGCTCTTCGTCATGAGCAAGACCTTTTTTACTAGGTTTATTGGCTTGTGGTGCAATCCAACCCTTTACAACGCTTCCGGTGACTTACAATCAAGGAGCACCGATCCTTTTACGATGTTGAGCTTTTCGGGACCTCAACACGACCCACAATTTCAAGATGATTTTACAAGTGAAATTTTCTCTTCTTATTGAATGATAGATTCTAGGTTGATAATAAGAAGATAAGAGACAAACACTTCAATAGATGGTAATGAGTATAGTTCAAAGTGTTGAAATGAAAAACTTATTGAAGAATCAAGGATTTTCACAAAGTTAATCGCTCAAACGTTTTTCAAGAATTTAATGCTATTGATCTTCTTAATGATGGAGAAGTAAGGTAGTTGAGATCAACAAAAGTCTCTTTTTAATGATCAAGAAAAATTGTTGCTAGTAGAGAAAGAATGAGGTATAATTTATAGCACTTAAACGGTCAAAAAAATGTCTTACCAGACGTCCGGTAAATACCGGATGGTCAAATATCCGTTATATTTTGTCAGAAAATTAGAACGTTAGAAAAATGACCGTTGGAGCCAAAATTCGGGATACCGAACGTCCGGTATGCGTACCGAACATCTGGTACGCCATTTTTGGCTCGAAACATCCTCGTTTCTTATTTTTAATAAATGTAGGTATCCAAGGGACGTTTTAAAATGTTTTTCAAGGTATTTGTTATATTTAGAATATACATGTTTTGATTTTTACCTTTGAAAATATATTTTTCGAGTAAAACATTATGTTGTGATTTTTCGATCGTAAATTCAAAACTTTGAGCTTGTTACGATTCATTACCGAGTGTTAAAATGTTTTACCTTTACATATGATTGTGATAAATCTAAATACTTTCTTTTGAACATCTTGACGTGCGCTTCTTGACGGTACTTCGAATGTTGTCTCGATCTTTGTTGAGATATCTTTTCAATGGTTTTGTCATATCATTCTTTATAGCCTCGATTGAATGAACATCGTATGCAAATTTACTTGGCATCGAACTTCGTGTCATGAATTTTATTCATGTGTAATAATCACTATGGACACTTGAAATTTATTTATTAGTAATAAACATAATTTGTTTGTGATAATCAAAACAAGTGAATCATAGGTCAACACTATACTCATCTCTACAAAATTAAAGTAGTTAAATTTTATATAAAATCAGTAGAGATAATTAAATCTAACAAAACTTATTTTTGGAGTCCAAAATGCAAGACAGTATGTGGATTGTTCTAAATTAAAGCGAAAAACAAAGAAATAGAGACAGTCGATAAATTTATTTGTATCTTATTGAACATCAAAATTTTATGTTTATACGTTAGAATTAGGATTGTAGAAGTACGATAATCATTCACATATAATAATTAATTTATTATTCCTCTTGAATGATTAATTACACAACAACGACCTCGTTAACAACAAAAACCATATTTTTATAACCATATTAAAAAAGATGAATATATAACATCAACATTTTATTTTTATTTTTGTCCAAAAGAGTGAACAGATGGAAAAGACCACATTTTTTTGAACTGATTTTATAGTTGACTAACAAATGGAAAAGATTCAAGTAAAACTATTCAGGCAAGTTTAATTACACTAACAAGAACATGATATGGGCTTTTTACTGACGGTACTTTGATGTCAAACAAAATCTTTGAACATTGATCCATTTATTATTTGTAAATTTACTATTGGTTTAATGATTGAATTAAGGGCTTTCATTTTTCCTTAAAGAAAACGTAAGGTTGAGGAATTGCTCTAATTTATTAAAAGTCTCATATGTTCTAATTTAGGTTGTTGCTAGGTGATTAAAGTTTTCTGCCTTGTTAATGTTGTGTTTCACTGCTCTGTATAACTGGACAGTTCTGTTTAGATCTTGGCATGAATTTTTGGTATATTTCAATGTGGCAGTGTGTGAATGGCAGGGTTTGATTGTTTCATGATGAATATTGGTAGGTAGAGTTTGATATGTT
>CAIGRR010233630.1:0-11143 GCA_903798365.1 Fraxinus sp. 1973-6204 | reverse complement strand
CATATGTAAACCCTATAGATAAGTTATAGGAGAATATGAGTCCAAAACTGCGTCAAAAAAAAAAAAGTGGGTCTAGGCCGGATAAACTTGTCGCTCGAGCGACAGGCGGGCAACAAACTCTCAGGTTGTTTTTCACCGGACTTGCTCGAGCGACCAACTAGCGCTAGAAATGCGGTGACTTTTTCCTTCGATCCATGATCTTGATTTCTTCAAGACAACTCCAATTTAGTCTTCAATACCCACTGGAATTTGAGTCAAACCACAACAAATCCTTACCTTGAGCCAATTTCGAACACAAGGAATGTCAAGTCACAACTCCATCAATAAACACCTCTCCTCATCTTCCATAAAAGTCCCAACGAACTAAATCAATGATAAGCACCCACTAAACTCAAACAATGTTCAAACATAGCAATAGGAAGTGGTTTTGACATCATATTAGCATGATTATCACTGGTATCAACCTTGATCACTACGAGTAATCACATCATGCACAAAATGATACTTCATATCAATGTGCTTAGTCCTCTCGTGAAACATCTGATCCTTAGTCAAGAAAATTGCACTCTGACTATCAAAACATAATGTAGACATCTACAAGTCTTCACTGATTTCGCCAATCAATCCTCTCAGCCACATAACCTCCTTACATACCTCTCTAATGGCCATGTATTCTACTTCTATTCTAGACAAAGCTACTGTATTTTACAAAGTAGTTTTCTAGCTAATAGCACAGCCACCAAGGGTAAACACATACATTTCAAGTGATCTCGGCTTATCAAGATCCTCTATATAATCTGAATCCACATAACCGATGACTCCATCTGAATTTCTACGAAAATGCAAACAAGAATTTAAAGAGGCCGTCAAGTATCTGAAGATCCATTATTCTTCCCAATATTCCTTGCCAGGATTAACCATATATCTGCTAACTGCATGTGTCAAATTAGGTCTTGTACAAACTATAGTATACATGAGCAAACCAACTTCACAAGAGTAAGGAACCCGAGGCATATAATCAATATCTTCATCTGGCTATGGATATAAGTTAAATGATAGTTTGAAGTGGGTAGCTAAGAGAGTACTGACAGTCTTAACTTTCACAATATTGAATCTTTTAAGCAACTTCTCAATGTACCCCTTCTAGCTCAAAAGCAATCTGCCAGCTTTTCTATCCCTCAAGATCTCCATTCCAAAAATCTTCTTTGCTGCACCCAACTCCTTCATGTCAAACTTCTTGCTGAGTTGTAATTTTACTTTTTCTGACCCCTGCTTTATTATTTGCTGCTATGAGCATATCATCAACATATAATAACAAATATGTAGTTGATCCACCACTTTCCTTTCTGAAGTACACACAACTATCATAATTATATCTATCAAAACCATGAGTAGTCATGAATGAATCAAACCTCTTATACTACTTTAGTTGTAATTTTATTTTTCTGACATCTACTTTATGCTTGGCTGCTATGAACATATCATTAACATATAATAACAAATATGTAGTTGATCCACCACTTTCCTTTCTGAAGTACACACAACTATCATAATTACATCTATCAAAATCATGATTAGTCATGAATGAATCAAATCTCTTATGCCACTACCTCATTGACTGCTTCGATCTATACAAGGATTTCTTCAATAAGAACACATAGTCTTCCTTCTCTAAAGCTATGATCTCCTGTAATTATTGCATGTAGATGTTCTCCTCAAGTTCTCCATGTAAGAATGTTATCTTAACATTCATTTGCTCAAACTCCAAATCTTCTTAGACACCACTCCAAGTAAAGCCCGAATAGAACTGTGCTTCACAACTGGTGAGAACACACCTGTAAAATCAAAACTCGAAATCTGACTATAAAATTTTGCCACCAATCTAGTCTTGTATCTAGAATCTTCAATCCCTGATGTACCTTCCTTTCTTTTGAATACCCATTTCCAACGAACCACATTTTTACCTTTAGGCAATTTCACTAAGTCTCAAGTGTTATTTTTGTTCAATGACTCCATTTCCTCCTGCATAGTAATAATCCATCTACTAGAATTACTACAGCTGACTGCCTCCAATATGTAGTAGACTCCTCAATGGAATAAATGTCTTCAGCCACACTCAATGCATAAGATACCAAATCTACTTTTCTTAACTTCTGTAGAGGTCTAATCTGTCTGTGAGGTCTGTCCTTAGCTATTGAATACTTTGGTGCTGATGGTATAGGCAAAATAGGCAAGATATTACTTTCGTCAACCCTAAACTGGACTAATTTGTAGTAGAATATTCTGCAACCTCTGATTGTTCCTTTGAACCAATTTCCAAAATCTACTTGAGCTAAATAATTCTGCTCATCAGTTTAATCAAAATTTTCAAGAGATGAATTACGAACCATATCAAGTTCATCAAATACTACATTCATACTAACAACTACATTTCTAGTCTCTGGACACCAAAACTTATACCCATTCAAACCTAATTTATACCCAAGAAAAATGCACTTTCTAGACCTAGGGTCCAACTTCCCATCATCCACATGAGCATAAGTCAAACATCCAGAAATTTTTAAATCAGAATAGCAAGAAGGTTTACCAGACCATATCTATTCTGATGTCTTTTTATCAATGACANCCATTCAAACCTAATTTATACCCAAGAAAAATGCACTTTCTAGACCTAGGGTCCAACTTCCCATCATCCACATGAGCATAAGTCAAACATCCAGAAATTTTTAAATCAGAATAGCAAGAAGGTTTACCAGACCATATCTATTCTGATGTCTTTTTATCAATGACAACTGAGGGTGAGCGATTAATCAGAAAACAAGCTCTAGTAGCAGCTTCAATCCAAAAAGACTAAGACAACCCAGAATTTGAAAGCATACAACCAACCTTTTCCTTCAAGGTTCTGTTCATACATTCTACCACACCATTCTGTTGAGGAGTTCTAGGCACTATCAAGTACCTCAACACACCTTCAGCCCTGCAGAAGCTATTGAATTCATTTGAGCAAACTCCAACCCATTATCAGTGCGTAGACATTTCACTTACTTTTCGGTCTTCTCTACCAATGTTTTCCACTCCCTAAAGGTCTCAAACATATCGCTCTTCTACTTCAAGAAGAATACCCAAACTTTCCTAGAAAAGTTATCAATCACTATCAACAAGTAATGATAGCCACCTTTAGATGATACCCAGGTTGGTCCCCAAAGATTTGAATGGATATATTCATGTGTTCCCTTCATGTTGTGGCTTCCTTTAGTACTTTCTTCTGTTTCCCAAAGACATATTGCTCGCAAAACTCTATTTTGGCAGTCTTCTGCCATCAAGAAGTCCTCTTCTACTATTCCGCCATCTCATTCTCACTTATATGTCTGAGCTTCATATGCCAAAATTTTGTAACTTCATCATTTGTCAAAAAAGAAGTAGAACTGCTGCATCCTCAAACACTATGAAACTGTAAAAAAATGTATAGATGTGTAGAATTTTTATGCCCCTTCATGACAACAAGAGCACCCTTGATCACCTTCAGAACTCCACCTTCACCGATGTATCTGTAGCCCTTTGAGTCAAATTTACTCAAAGATATGATATTTTGCAAAGTACGTTGTTTCTCATAATAACTGCACCTCTCGAAACTCCCTCATATGTTGAAAATCAGTCTCTGTTAGGACACGTATGAAAAGTGCAAGCCGAGTTAAGAACTCATTCATCACAAGGTTTAGAATCTCCGTCAGAAATCACAAGATACATTTTGATTCTAACCGTGCCAACTCTAGCAATTTTACAAGGTGCATTGTTTCCCATAATTACAGCACCTTTAGAACCTCCTTCATATGTAGAAAACCAGCCTTGTTAGGACACATATGAAAAGTACAAGCCGAGTCAAGAACTCATTCATCACAAGGTTTAGAATCTTCGTCAGAAATCACAAGAAGCTCTCCACCACTTTGCTCATCTTCCACTATATTAACAGGTTGATTTATTTTCTCTGTAGCACCAGCAGCTTTATTTTTATTTTTCAAGGCATAGTAATCAGCTCTAATATGTCCATTCGTACAGTAGTGACATGTCTTCTCAGTATGTCTAGACTTTGATCTGTCCCTCATATTTCTGCCAAGATCCCTATCTTGATTTCTCCTACGTACAACCAAGCCTTCAACATGATTTTCAGATCTTCCAACAAGATGCCTTATCTTCTCCTTAGATAGTAAAGCATCATAAACCTCTTACACGGTGAGAGTATCCCGACCATAAAGAATAGTATCCCTAAAAGCTACATATAATGGTGGCAGGGAACACAATAACAACAAAGTCAAGTCCTCCTCGTCATACTTAACCTCCAATGTCTCCAAATCAGCAACAATTTCTTTGAACATAGTTAAGTGATCATCCAATGACGTACCTTCAGACATCCGGTGAGAATACGAACGTTGTTTCAAGTGTAGCTTGGCTCTTTGTCATGCAAAGCTGCTCCAACTTCAACCAGCAGCGACACTATTTTCCTTAAGAATATCCTGAATAATTTGGTTTCGAGAGATGTAGATGAATTTGAGATTGGGTTTTCTAATCCCTATGTCGCTTTTCATCATGCGTCCAGGCACGACATCCTATCAAAGCCAAGCAAGGCTTTCTCCAAATCCATCTGTGCCAACATCGCTCAAATCTTTACTTGCCATAATGTAAATATCGTGTTTCTATCCAATAATGAAATGTCATACTTTATTGTCGCCGTGCGAAACAATCAACATTGCTCTCTGATACCACTTGTTATGAATTATGGATCGTAAGATAATGACGATAATGAAATAAAGATGTAGAAAATAAGAACACAAGAATTTTAAAGGAGGATAATCCACTATAATAAATTATTTTGTGCTTACAATATCAAGATTTCTATAATCTCAATTGAAATCTAAACTCTCAAGAATGTTCTCTCTCTTTTTCTTGATTTTCTATACATTACAAATCGTGACACACAGACATATAAAAACCCTAGAGAAAAGTTGTAGGAGAATAGGAGTTCAAAACCGCGTCAAAAAACAAAAAGGCACGGGGCATGGGCCGGATAAACCTGTAGCTCGAGTTACAAGCCCTCGCTCAGGCGACAGGGCAGCAACAGGAGGACGACAAACTCTGGGTTGTTTTCCACTGGGGTCGTTCGAGCGGCCAGCTACAGCCAGACTAGCGAAAATGCGGAGACTTTTTCCTCTAGTCTATAATTTTGATCTCTTCAAGACCACTCCAATTTAAGCTCTAATAACCACTAGAATTTGGGTCAAACCACAACAAAACATATGTCTCAAATCGTGTCATTGATAGGTAGATCGAAAGAAATATGTCTAACTAATTACAAATTTTCATTTATTTCCCTCTTTAACTAAGGAACATGAAAAAAATTAACTTTCTCAATGTTGTTTAGTAGGAATGTAGCGATGCGCCTTTTTTCATGGTTGAACACCATTTCCACTTCAATACTTGTATTTTATTTTTTCAAAAATTCATTTGATTTGCATTAATTATATTGAAACGCGTTTAGTAGATATCACCAAACATATGCCTCAAATGATGCCAATGTTAGGTAAAGCGAAAGAAATCTGTCAAATTAATTACTGATTTTCGTTTCTTTTCCTTCGTATCTAAGGAACATAAATAAAAAGTTATCTAAGGAAAGCAAATAATTAAATTAATTAATCAAAGAAAGCAATACCATGTGCCGTGGCAAACACCAAGAAGTTAGATAAGGAAAGCAAATAATTGTTTCATTAATCTATCAAAAGAAAATCAGACACGATCACTCTTATGTTTGTCTTGTAAGCCAACAGGAAATAATGATATGAAATATAAGAAAAGTTTGCACCATTGGTCCTTAACCTATTGTATCAATTACAAGTTAGTCTTAGCCTTTTAAATGTATCAATTGATCTTGACATGTTCATTATACATGTCTGTTAGGTTTTTAATGTAATTGGGAAGTCTGTGAACGAAATAGACTAGATTTAATATGTTGTAACAGTCAATGAGTATGTTACAATTGTTAGAAATTGAGTTGTATTAGGTCTAGGATTCAAAAACAGAAAATAAAGAAAAATGGTGCCGCGATTTCGCTAGAATGTCACAATGACTTGGCTCGAGCGGTAAAAACAGAAACATTGTCACTAGTCTGTCGCTAGGACTTCGCTCGAGCGGCACGCCGTCGCTCACTTGTCCCCCAACTTTCACTCGAGCAACATGGTTATTTGGAGAATTTTAATTCGTTTCTTTAAGGCTTTTTATCCTACTCATTCCTTCCTTAACCTAAAGTATAAATACCAGCATGCATCTGAACTTTTTTTAAGGAACATTGAGAAAACACATACTCTCCATATCATCTTCATCAAATAAGCTTTCAACATTCATGCTGTGATTTGTTATGACGGTGAAAATAACAAATCAATAATCCAAATACCAAACTATTACTTCCTACACATCATTCAAAGTATTGAAGATCAAGGGAAGGTGAGTGGAGTTCTAGTTGTTGAAGAACATAGAGTTCTTCATTGATCCATAGGAGATGGGGAATTCATAAAGCCGGGAGTTGGTGCGAGAGCGCACAATCCAGGGGTACTATGAAAACTACAGCTAGGAGTGGGTGTAGAAACACGCAATCTAAGTGAGATGTGGGAATTGCAGTCAGGAGTTCAGAAAGTACTAGTGGTAGTCGAATCTGCTGGACTGTAAGTTCTAATTCGTTTATAGTGGATTGTTGACTGGCAAAGTATTTAGAGTTTTTACTTAATTGGAGTTTTTCTGTGATCAATCTGCTTGTTATTTATTGTTTTCCATATAACTGTGGCAATTCAACTTATGATAATTTGACTGATTGATTAACCTTCTAGAAATAAATAATATTGACTTGTTGCTAATTAATTATTTAGTTTTAATTCCTCATAAACACATATTCACCCCCCCTTTAGGTGTAATTTGGATCGAACCTCGTAATTTCAATGTCGAATAAATCTATAAGGACCAGGAGTTAGAGTGGCACAAACAAAAACTTTTGACTGGACTTAGTATACATTAAAATAATTCTATCGGTCCACACCGTCTAAGAATGATAATTTTCCAAATCTTTGTTGATTTAAGTGATTCTCATATGAACATGTCTTATTTGCAAATTGTAGACACCATTCGAAGTTACAAAGCAAAATTTAATTTAATAAAGCTATATATGTAAAGATCAAACAACAATTTAACAAAAGTTGAATCGTTTTTGTTATTGAAGATTGATTGTATAATCATATACAAGGTTAAGGATCAATTTTCTATTGGAATAATAAATTAAGGACTAATTAGAAACGTTTTCATAAATGATTAAATGTACAAACATTACTTTAAGTTGGTAAGTTTGTCATAAAAAATGAATCACGTGACATGGGCGTATGAGTAAATTTGCACAGACATACTCCATTATATAAGGAAAATGATCTATCCTCTTCCTTCTTCACAGAAACTCAATAGCTTTCCAAGAAAACAGGCTTAAGAATCTTGAATTTTGGATCTAATGGCTTCGGAAGAGGGACAGGTTATTGGTTGCCACTCTGTTGAGCAATGGAAGGAGCAGTTTCAGAAGGGCGTTGGGCTCAATAAATTGGTATAGTTTACAGCTTAAGCATACTTTTTTGTCAATTTTTTAGAATTTAAATTATTGATTATGCATAGATAAATATGGGTTTGTTGTTTTTTTTTTATGATGGTTATGAATATTTTGTGATTTTATCTCGTGGGTTGGTCTATGATTTGATTTAGAAATTCTGTATTTTTGTGGGTTTTATTTAGTAATATTTGTTGTTTTAGAGTTTCAGCCTCCATTTTGGGAAGAATTTATAAATTGTTTAATTTATAATAGATAGAAATCAGTCGTAAATAAATGGATGTTGAGTTGAACTATTTATAAATGATTTATAAATTTTCCCAAATGATTTAAATTGCATTGATAGCATTGACTCGTTCATTTTACAATCCATTCTACTTCGACAAAGGAAAAAATCGTGTTGTTGTTACTCCCCGTTTGTTTCTTATTGTTGTCTTCTATTTGTGGAAAAATAGAAATAAAATGACCATATTCCAATTCCAAGAGTTCGGATTGAATCGGTGTTGAGGATTGAAGTTTGATGTGATGAACTCTTTGATCAGGTGGTCATTGATTTCACGGCTTCATGGTGTGGGCCATGCCGGTTTATTGCCCCGATTTTTGCTGAGATTGCCAAGAAGGCACCACATGTTATATTCTTGAAGGTGGATGTTGATGAACTCAAGGTATACTTTTGCACTTATTTTTTATGGGACTAAGAATGTAGTTGAATTGATGGTTAAATAATTAAATTAAGTTATATAAACATTTTTACAAAGAATTACACATGTAAATTATTACTGGTGTTCTCAACTAAGATTTTGATGGATTTCAAAAGATTATAACTCCTAATGAATTTCACGGATTTGAATAGATTTTCACAAATTTAATAAGAATCTCATCAAATATAGTGAAATTTCAAAAGATTTGATTATATATATTTTTAAACTTGAAATTTATGCTAATTTTTTAATATCCCTTTATTACTGAGATTTTTATTTTAAATTTACTAATTATTGAGGATACCTAACTTTTAAAGGATTTAATTGAATTTCATTAAATTTTGGATTGGAGACAACTGAATTTTAATGAATTTCATTAAATTCTCAATTAATGACACTTAAGTTTAAAAGGGAAAAAAACTTAAATCCATCGCAATATCAATTGAGAATACCCCTCTAAATTTCGTCAATATGAAAACAAAATCATATCAAAAACCAAGCATTAAGGTTCTATGATGTCAAGGATATATATTCATAACAGATAGAAGTATATGTCATGGTTGAACCGTGGCGAGTCCTGTGTGCAATTGTTGATGCAGTGAAGTTTTTTTCTGCAGACTGTTGCTGAGGAATTTAAAGTGAATGCCATGCCGACCTTTGTGTTCCTCAAAGACGGGAAGGAAGTGGATAGACTGGTGGGTGCAAAGAAGGAGGATTTGCAGGCACTTGTTACCAAACACGCTACTCTTACCGCTTGATGTTGCTTATAAATATTCGATATTTAGTACTCAAAATAATCACTGTGTGCGATATCTTAGAGTTCCGTAACGTGTTATCTTCATCTGGATGCTGTTCTTGTCAATGTAATGCAGTCTTATGAGTTTGTTTAAATGCTGTAAAAGTTAACTTTGTGGTTATTATGAATATTAGTGTGTATTGTGTTGAAGGTTTCTTTTACTTCTCGCTTTTATCTTCTGATTTGAAGCATTGTAGCATTCAGTTTGGTCCCTATAGATTTGAAGCATAGTTTCATATTGTAGTTCAAGAGGTTTCGTGTAACGGCCTAAATTTTAAAGTTTAAATTGTTACTAAACATTTCATTCGATAATTAAGCTTCCGTTTGGTGCACATTATTTTCAAAAGAATGTATTTTTTTGTTGATGTGATGGAGAATATGTGGTTGAAAAAGAAGGAAAAGTTATTGATGTGATATAAAATATTATTTTATTAAAGAATGTGTAGTTGAAAATGAGTAGAAGAATGTGAATGAAAAAAAAAATGTGGCCCAAACAAGGGCTAAATAAACATATCAAACAACAAAACATGAAAATTTTGGTTCTACCAATAATAAACAAAATAATGTAAGAAACATATCCAAATAAAATATGTTCCAAGTAACAAGATCCACGTGAAAAATAAACCAAAATAATGCTGAAGAAAAAAGTCGATAGTCACTTTACACCAGATTATTTATTTAGTTCCATAAATCGTGGCACCACGATTGCACTTCATCGCCCGACAACCAATGATCGGTTCTAACCTGTGAAGAGTAGGGAAAATGGGTGAGTATATGGGAATACTCAATAGAACACGAATTAATGGTGCAATCCCGAATAAAAAATTTAAAATATGTATTAAAATATCATATCGTCATCAGATCTTTAAAAAATCGGTAAGAGCTCGATACATATCATATCTTTGATACCAGATGGTCATATCATACATTTCATATCATATCATATCTTTAATTTTCATAAGTACAGTAATTCATCAATATGGAAAAATAATTTGAATTAGATAAAATCAACTGCACCTCATTATCCTACCTTGTTTGATTTCTTAAATTTGGAAAACAAAACTAAAAGAAATCACGTTCACTTAATTCTTTTTGTCTCTACCATGTTTTTGCATATACACACAAAATTTATTGACTTAATTAGTTATATTATACAATAAATTTTATAAAAAGTGGGGATAAGGGTGTTGGACTTCAGGTAGAAAATGACATGTTTCAAGCAACACATCTATCACGTAAAATGAAATATATCAACTACTTTATGGACACGTGGTGCTAGAGATTTTTTCAACAAAAATATAAGAATAAAGAAAAACTACTTGATAACCCATTCAACAACTCCTACACGTTGTTGTACTATAAAACAAACCCTTATATGAAAAAAAAAATAAAATAAATAAAATTTAGCAACTTACCAACTCTACACGGTACCATCTATTCTAAACTCATTAATTAATTTAACTAAATTACAATTTAAGATAATATCTTTTGACTTCGATAACTTGGATCTCGCTTATCCGAATTAACTTTTTCTCGAGCCTAATATGCATAATTAATTACGATCTATTCACCGAGCCTAATATCCATATACTTATCATTGCTTCATCAATATCCAAATATTTAACTCTTATAAAAATGAAATTTTATGTATATATATAATTTTAGCCCATAACTTTCCAAAATACTAAAAATATGGTATATAAAATAAATAATTCTATTCTATGAAAAAAAACTCGGGATTTTACAATCTCCCTCCTTAAAATATTTTCGTCCTCGAAAATTACCTTGGCTAATCGAAGAGTTTTGGATACTTGATTTTAAGCACATCTTCCTTTTCCCAAGTTGACTCGTTGTACGAAGGATTTCGCGTATTTAAAATACAGAAATCGTTACAAAATTGTATTTTGAAAAATACAAATAGATAGATAAGAATCTTCTTGTGATTGCAAAGTTGCAATTAATCCTCTGATTAATGATCTGAGTGTTTGAAGACGAGGGGCCACGTGGCTTGAATCCTAG
>CAIGRR010233612.1:0-15773 GCA_903798365.1 Fraxinus sp. 1973-6204 | reverse complement strand
GCTGAGCAAGTGACTTATTATCATCGCTTTTATGCTGATTTGTATTGTTATGTGATTGACTCAATCTTGCAAGAGTTGAGTGATCGTTTTTCATAAATAACTACTGAGCTCTCTACTTGCATTGCATGTTTAAGTCCAAGAAACTCATTTGCAGCTTTTGATCATGCTAAATTGCTGCGTCTTGCTCAGTTCTATCCTTTGGACTTCAATAGTGAAAAGCTTTTATTAATACTTAGACCTCAACTTGACAAGTTTCGTATATTTGTAAGAATGAACGAGGTTTTCGTTAACCTCAATAGAATATCTTGTGTAGCTCAGAAGTTGGTTGAAACTGGAAGTTATTGTTATTTTCCGTTGGTTTATAGATTGATCATCTTGGTTTTGATATTACATGTGGCAGCTGCAAGTGTTGAAATGGCATTTTCTGCTATGAATATAATCAAGAGTTATTTGCGCAACAAAATGGGAGATGANTCTTGTGTAGCTCAGAAGTTGGTTGAAACTGGAAGTTATTGTTATTTTCCGTTGGTTTATAGATTGATCATCTTGGTTTTGATATTACATGTGGCAGCTGCAAGTGTTGAAATGGCATTTTCTGCTATGAATATAATCAAGAGTTATTTGCGCAACAAAATGGGAGATGACTGGTTGAATGACAATTTAACGGTTTACGTGGAAAAAGATATTTTGTAAAACTTGAGAATGAGGCAATATTGCAACGTTTTCAAAATATGAGATCCCGAAGAATGCAGTTGTCTAAGTTTACAGTTACGAAGTAGGGTTGTATTTTTTTTTTAGTATTTTGGGTTGTAATGAATTATATTTTCATATGTATATACTTTTTATATTTTAGTGCATTTACATATGTATTAAATTATATTTTCAACTATTACGATCATTGATTGTCAACGGTCATAGGTCACCGGTCAACAGTCTCCGCCCGTGCTGAACTATAAGGCTGGATTCGCCCCTGTTCATCAAACAATAGTGTTATAACGAAGGCGTTATAGTGTTTAAATAGAAAGCATGAAACAAAACCTTATCTGAATAGGAAACAAACTTTTAACCCAATTAGGGTATTAGATACCTTATAAGAATGGTATAATTACGTAAAATCAACAAGCTATAAATCCAAACAAGTTCAGAAAAAATAAACTCCTAACCAAGGAATATCTCTCTATCAATTTCACAAAATAAATAAATAGATAAAGCTAAAAACTTTGATCAAACATGACAATCACTTATTGCTTATAAGTTAATTTGAGTTTATTGCTTCAAATATCACTGGACAATGTACATATACACCAGTCGAAATAGGAAATAAAATTCTGCAAGATTTTATACATAAGCTTCATTTCATTTCCGTTCACCCATGTGATTCTGAAGATCACTTGGTCTTGAAATATATAGTGCCTGTTTCCTGCTCAAAAAAAAAAATCCGATAAAAAAAAATTTTAAATGTACGGGTGGCATGCTTCGTAATGCATTGAACAAACGTAAAAAAGAAGTTAAAAATCAAAGTCTATTGTACTGTCCAGAGGAATAAACGACACAATCTTACACCAAAAAAAAAAAAAGAATTATTTGCTTCTGGCCCCTATTTGCACCTGATCAGTTCTTGTACTTCATGGTTTCTTTCTCAAATCCAATTGTTGGGAATTGCTTCGCATACTCCTCCACGTTGTGGCGAAGTTTTGCAATCTCAGAGGCACTCGACTGCATTGCAGTCACGAAGTCCTTCAACTTTGTCCCTGGAGTAAAAAGGGAGAAGTAAAAGATGAAGCGAAAAAAGAAGCTTTAGACATGACAAATACTCGAAAAGAAATTTTATTTGAAAGATTGAACGAGTTTATGGAGCGTTTGGTAACAAGGACTAGACAGTAATTAAAGGGAAAAAAGAAGTTAAAAACTTTATCAATGGTATTATTATCTACTACTTTGCATCATATATGTACTCATAGATTATGATATGGTAATAAAAGTAAGCAAATAAAGCACCTTGAGTGTCAGCCTTAATTTTCAATGCCAACTTCACAGAAGCATCGAAGAACTCGGCAACTTTAGCAAAATCCTCTTCAACAAATCCCCGAGAAGTAAGAGCCGGGGTTCCTGAGAAATACGAGTTCATCAAACTAGTTAGTTCGGGAAACTAGTTTTATAGTGAAATCCCGACCAATAAACAAGCGTCTTACCCATTCTGATGCCACCAGGAACCATTGCAGATACATCTCCAGGAACTGTATTCTTGTTTGCTGCAATGTGGACAGACTCCAACACCTTCTCAACCCTGGAACCATCAATACCCTGAAGAAATGAAAAACCAAAAAAAGTTGCTTAGTAGCTGTTCAAATTGACCCAAAAAAAAAAATGTTAACTTTACCTTGTTTTTCAAATTGACTAGAACTAAGTGGTTCTCAGTTCCACCTGAAACGAGTTCATAGCCCTTCTCGACCAAAGTCTGTACAAACTGATTGATTTTAGCATTGGATATGAAAACACGTAACTAATGATTTTCGTAAATTGTATAGTTTGAAATTGTAACTACCAATATAGTTTATCCATAAGATCTTTCAGTCACAAGTCTTAGTTCTCAGTAAATCGTACCTGGGCAAATTTTGAGCAGTTACTCATGACTTGCTCTTGGTAGGCTTTGTATTCCGGAGTCGTGGCCTGCATTTATTTCGAGAAGGATAATATGAATTTCCTTCATTCGTTTAGATATCCTATATCGAATCCGTGTTTGGTACCGATTAAAATCTAGATTTTAATCTAAGTTAAAGTCAATAATTAATAATTAGTTTTAACCATATATTTTATGGTCCCACAACTTTTTAACCATACATTTCGTTAAATTCTATCAAAATCTACTAAAAAATTGATTTTAATTCCTACCAAACTGGGGCTGAGTTTAGAGCCTCGAACCTGTTTCAGCGCCACTGCTAAACCAGTAATAGTGTGATTGTGAGGGCCGCCTTGAAGCCCAGGAAAGACAGCTTGATTGATTTTATCTTCATAGTCGTACAATACCTTCAAAATTTACTTGATATTAGTTATCTTCCATTGAAGATGAAATTTAACTTTGCCAGCAACAGCACGAGAGGGAAGATGAAAATAGTAAAGACGAAAATTGGTTATGTCGAACCTCTTCATCTAAAACTTCAGATTTTATAGACGAGACAATTTTATTTATTTAAACTTATTGTTCAGCGTGTCCCTTCACGTGCAGACTAGGATTCATATTTTCTTCCTAACATATGCACAATTTTCATAAATGAGTGACGGCGAGAGGCACAATTATATTTATTTCAATTCAGTCTTCAACAGGTTATACAAGGATGAAACTTGAGGCTAGGACTCGTTTTTAGAACTAACCTCTTTTCCTTGTTTATTGATCTCTTTTACGCCCTTCCTGAAAAAAATCATGGCACCACGAGGCCCACGAAGTGACTTGTGGGTCGTTGTCGTAACTACATCGGCATACTCAAATGGCGAAGGAATAACACCAGCTGCCACTAATCCACTAATGTGTGCCATATCTGCTAACATAACTGCTTTCTGCTTGTCACAAACCTGTCATTACATAAACATCACAAACACCTCGTCCGACTAAGATCCTTCGCAACATTGTAATAAAGAATGGATCATATATACCTAAAAGAATTTACCTTCCGAATGCGTGCATAGTCATAGAGACGTGAGTAAGCACTGGCACCAGCAACTATTAACTTCGGCCTAAACAGTGTAGCACTTTTCTCCATCTGTGTATGAGAATAGAAACTAAGAGATGTAGAGAATACAAAATTTTCACAATTTTTATAAAACTAAGCCTTTTCCTAAACATAGAGTCCACGAATCCGTAGAACATCAGATTATGAGATTTGAATTTGCCTAAGATACGACCATTAAATATTGATGAAACAACAGGAGAAGCTGAATTTACCTGATCGTAGTCAATGTAGCCAGTACTCTCATTCAATCTGTAAGGCATAGTCTCAAAGAATATAGAGACTGCCGATATCTTCTTCGTGTCAGTCTGTACTCGTTGAAAAAACAGATTAGGCTACTATAAACGTAACATAATTAGAACTAAACCGAACCCTTTTTTTTCCCCAATTTTTCCAAAGACCTGGTAAACTTTAAGCCACAACGGATAAGATATGAATTATATCGAATGCGGAGATGGTGGAAACTGTAAACACCTGATATCCATGTGAAAGATGTCCACCGTGAGGAAGATCGAGGGCCATAATTCTCTCGTGTGGTTTAAGTAATGCAGTGTAAACTTGAAAATTTGACGGAGATCCTGATAGAGGCTGCACATTCACTGCATCAAAACAATGGATGCACGATAAGGTCCCTTCTTTTCCTTTCTATTGAGATAAAGCAGTTTAAGAAACTTCTATCTGTTCACAAACTTGAACATATATCTTGGAGTTATTAATGAATCGTGGAAAATCACCTCCCCATTTCGCAGGATCCAACCGAAATGCTTCCAAAGCACGCTTTTGGCATAAAGTCTCCGCCATGTCAATGTACCTATAAGAAGCATATAAAATTAGTCCAAAATGGTGAAAATAAATCAATTAGGTGCATAAATAGAGGTTTCAGCATACTCATTTCCTCCATAGTATCTAGCACCAGGGTATCCTTCACTGTATTTATTAGTCATAATTGAACCAACTGCTTGCATCACAGAGACCGAAGTAAAATTCTCCGAAGGAATAAGTTCCAGTCCCTAGATACATATGCAATATGAATCCAAATCAATATGCTAATACAGTCATGTTCTTGAGAATTTTTGTGCATAAAACTGATTGAATACAGTATTATTGTGGAAGAGAATTGAAATAGATAGATAGTACCTTCCACTGTCGGGCTTTCTCGAGCTCGATAATGTCAGCAATCTCAGGATCGACAACTTCTAGTGGAGCATTCAGTTGCTTTGGCCACTGCAATTCGACACTAGAAAATTAACAATTTAAACCACAAAAGAAAATCACCATTGAAGATTAAGACCGTAAGCAATAATAATTTGAAAGGCGAAAAACTAGCAAAGCAAAACATAGATTTACAGTAGTTCACCCTCAGTATCTGAGTTACATCAACTTGGTGCTACAAAAGAGTACAATCCTCCACACACTCAGACACACACAAAAAAACGAAGAAAATCACCATTAAGGATTGAGACGAGCAATAATAACTTGAATGGAATTATGAAAGTCAATTACAAGCAAAGTAAAACAGTATGAGAGTTACGTCTACTTGTTGCCAGGGAAGAATTAAAAGCCTTTCTCACGTCTTCTACAAACACAAATAAGCAACTTTTAAAAATCCTTAACAAATATGATTAGAATCCACATAATTTAACAATCACAACACGAGAAACAAAACCAACTAAATATCGAACTAAAATACGAATTAAATAAAAATTTAGTCTTACCGAGACACCATTTTTTTCCTTCTCATACACTGCTTCATTTGGCAAAGATGACTACCAAAAAAAAAGAAACCAAATTAACACAAATTAAATTCTTTCAACAAAACATAAACATAATATTCATAAAAATAAAAATAAATAAAAAAGGATCAAGAAATAGAAAAGAAAATAGCACCATGTAGTAAAGAGCGCCGCCATTATAGAGACGCTTTGCGGGTTTATCAACGGTGGAGGAAAGTCGCCGGAGAGCCATTGCCAAAGCCATTTTTTTCCTCTTTGAGTATTTCTCTATCCACGAAGGGACACACAACACACCCTCATTCTCGGTCTCTTGTTTTGAGTATGGGTTTTTTGGGTGAGATTTTGGGTGGTGGGAAAAAATTCAACAATTTTTTTTTTTTTTTCTTTTTCAGATTATCCATTGGAAATTTGTATCAGAAATTCACCAACGGCTAGTACTTGATATTATGGATCCCACTAACTGAAGGAGGGAAGATAACAGAATTTTTGCATGTTTGGCAAAATTAATTTTAAGTTGTTAAATATATTTTTTTTATCCACACAATATAAAATGTTTAGGCGTGGTTATTTTTTTTTTTTTTTTTTTTAAGAAAAAACTCAAATCTTACTTTAAAAAAATAATAATTTACTTTTAAGCACAACAGCATATGCTTTAAATATGTTACAAGCAGACATGTAGTTCTTCTATTTTATGATGATTAAAATTTAAAGTGACTATTTTTTTCCAAAAATAAATTTAAAGTGCCTGTTTTCAATCTCTTAAAAACTTATTTTTCCTCTAACTCATTTTTAATCATACATTTTTTTTTTGTGCATGGATTCATAAATTTCCCTTGCTTTTTAAGAACATATTCTCAAATAATTAATTTTCACAAAATCTATTCTAAAAAAATTTACATTAAACAGATACGGAGATTGTTGATAAAGTTTAAGAAAAATGGTCGGATGAAAAAAGATTACCAAATTCAAGATAGTATGCTAAATTGGATTGAATACAGTCCACTATGGGTTGTAAGATGCTGAATTTGTTTGTTTTCCCACCAAGAATGCCCCATCCATTGTCCCCATTTATTAGCCACAAATCAACTCATGCAGATATATAACCTGATAATCCACGTTTGGCCTATTTTCATTTTTAAATTATTTTTCCAATGTGTCATTTTCTCCAGGAATTTCAAGTACGTTTACATTAGACCGAATGCTTAATCTTGTATCATGTTAGGCTAAGGTTAAAAAGTGATCTATAAAAAAAAAATTAAAAAAGTTTTGTTGATCCCGAAATCGAAACGGATGAGGTAACCAACATATCCCGACTCCGTTCACATTCACATAGTTTCTTTCGCATGTTTGGACAAACCGTTAGAACGTGTGAACTTCTTCGATGGTAAAGGAGGCTGAAGGCGGCCGCAAACACTCCGATAATCAAGTCAGTTTACTTGTGAATACACATATTGGGATGTGAAACGTGCTAAAGACGAAACGTTGGAAAGGGGTTGGGATCCGAGAGTGTGCAGAAAGTAAAACAAGAGAGCAAAATTTGAACTTGAAAATATAAAATTAAATTACCTTCAAATGGCACGTGTGAACTTTTTGTAGTAGGAGATGATCAATACTAATTGTTGGATGAATAGACATGTGGCCACATCTTAATGGTTGAGGCGTCTTGCCATAGATGTCAATCTGTCAATCCTAGACTCGAGTGCATTTAATATTATGACCATTCAAAGCCCTAGGTCTGACATTTAAGGACTATATACTTGACATCTTTGTTTAGTAAAGTAGTTGCTACAGTGAGTGGTCATATCAATCAATAATGGAAGATTTTTGTACGAAAGATCCCCTACAACTCATCTAACTACCTCGCCTCATCCACGAGGTTCGGCCCTTGTATGGAAGATCTTTCATTCAAATATTTTATAGTGTATTCAAAAGAATAATATACTCTTTGTTCTTTATTAGGATTGTTTCCATATGATTCTCATAATAAAATGATAACGAGGCATATTATTTGTTTAATGAATGTTTTTAACCTATAGGACATTTACACTCAATATAACTTTATAATTTTACTATCACATATCATAAATTATATATGAGACTCAGGAAGAGAGCAACAAAATCTATTTTCCGACAGACCATCATGCTCATCAAAGTCGCATAGAATAAATGAATATTTTGCATGAAGATGGAATTGCTTGGAGCCTTAACATAACAACGTGAAACATAATTTACAGGAATTATTTTATACAAGTTTTGGAAGATGGTGTATTTGAGGATATTGGCGCACAAGATATCAAAAACTAGATATAAGGACTTTCATTAATTGAAATTAGGGGTGTACCTATACTTTTTTTCCTTGAATAAAGTTTTTTCCCAATTGAGTTTTCTTGACAATGATTTAACGATACAGAATTTTATTACTTAGTTTTTAATAATTAATAGTGCATGCTCTTTTTTTCTTACGTACGTTTAATATTTTTGTCCCACTAAATTTTTACCAAATTTGATTATAACGATGTAGTTATTTTGTAAATAGTCATTTAAATGAGTGTTGTAAATAATAGATAATAACGAATTACTAGTTAGTGTTATCTAGAAGTTTAGATGGCTAACTTACACTAGAATATATTATATTCATATTGTAATTCACATTGAAACTCTATCCATAGAGGTCATTTTTAGAATAAAAAACACACTTGAGGTGCGGCTACCCTGAATGATGATCCGATGAAATCCTAATAACATCGTATATATCATAAAATAGGTACATACCGAATGAGCTCCGTTCCCGCACCCCCGTGGGGATCAATGGTGGGCTAAGTGATGGGGCCCTCTATTACCACCACATATTTCATTTTCTCATAATTCTAGTTTCACCACATACGTCGCACCGCAAGCTCTTTGAATCAAGCCAAACAGAATTCGGGTCACCATACTTTAACAGGCTTTATGTAAATTAGAACATACCTCATGGTGAGAATTTTGTGTAATTTCAATATGTATAACGATAAAGCTATAATTTTTTTCACATGGTTCAGGAAGCATACTGGTTACAGTAATAATATAGAATCATGATAAGTGTAAATATTACACTTCTTTTGGCCGTTAAAACATGACTTCTGAGAGTAATTTTATGAACCAAATACTTAACTATTGTGTGTTTTTTATTATTTTAGGAGAAAACATGAGATTGGACGAGAACACGTGATAAGAGGCAAGAATTGATCAAAAATGAATAAAGTTGGGCATATTTTGAAAGTTGTGAATCAAGAAGTTAAAAGTTGAAGGACCTCATTTGCAAAATTTAAGGACTCGCTCTGAACTAAAAGAGGAAACAAAAACCCAATCACAAAAGAAAGGTTTAATTACAGCAATTTGAGATATCTTACTTGGACTTAAATTATGGTTCTCAATCCTTTTGAAACTCTATTTTAGACATAATTTAGGTCTATAAATATGAATCTTTTGTTCCATAATTAAGGGATGCTAGAAGTACAATCTTGAGGCATAATTATATATCCAAATACGCCCCCAGGGCAAATCTCCCAGTGGCAAAGGGGAGGGCGGTTAGGGCTCAGCGCGGTAGTGTGCAGAGTTCGATTCCCCGCAAGGTTGAATTGACTTTGTTGCAAGCGAGAGTTACCATAGGGTTAATAGCTCAGGTCTATCCATAAACTCTCCACCCTGGCTCATGGAAGACACATCCTTCAGGGCAAATCTCCCAGTGGCAAAGGGGAGGGCGGTTAGGGCTCAGCGCGGTAGTGTGCAGAGTTCGATTCCCCGCAAGGAGGAATTGACTTTGTTGCAAGCGGGAGTTACCATAGGGTTAATAGCTCAGGCCTATCCATAAGCTCTCCACCCTGGCTCCTGAAAGGCACATCCTGCGATTTACCTCCTCCACGATGGTTCAGGG
This sequence comes from Fraxinus sp. 1973-6204, assembly GCA_903798365.1. Taxonomy (NCBI): domain Eukaryota; kingdom Viridiplantae; phylum Streptophyta; class Magnoliopsida; order Lamiales; family Oleaceae; genus Fraxinus; species Fraxinus sp. 1973-6204. Next base: position 6,402 of record CAIGRR010233612.1, on the reverse strand, counting down.
CAGGGTCGGTGGGGGGTCCTCAAGGTTGGGGTTCAACCTTTTTTATATATCCAAATACATGGAATCTCCAAGATTTGTATCTAAATTTGGGATTTGAAAGTTGAAGAACACAATTGGTCAGGAGATATACAAGATTGGAAGAGAAGATTGATGATCCATTGTTGAAAAATGGGTGACAAGGAATAACAACCGCTAAGATTCTTTTCTTTATTCTTTGTATTAAATTCGGTGATATTTTTCATCTTTTTTTTATTTAATTTTTCAATTATGATTGGTTAAATAATTAGTTGTTAGTAGGAAAGATGTAGTGTAGGTTTAATATTTATTTAATTCCAAAAATTTCATGCAACTTGATAATGTGTTAATAATATTGTGTGTTTAATGCGTAAATTGATTGATCTCCAATTGATTGATTTAGAGATAGTACGAAAATCAAGAGGTAATGTATGATTCTAACTCGTGCAATAAATGACATGGGTGCTATAAGAGATTCAAGAGATACTTTTATAGGTTATTCAGTCATGATTGAATTCCTAAAATTGAATGCTTTTACATGACTTTATATAGAGATATAGTAAATTCGGACATGTGAAAAGAATTAGTTTTACTCGAGAGATACTACTACGTAAAATTGGTTGATTCAATCGTTAATGCATATGAAAATGGCTGAATGAATTTGGTTTGGTTGAATATTAAATAATCTAAATAAAATCGAAATTCCTATCCACTTAATCCTAATAGTTCTCCACAAATTAGGTTAGTTAGGTTAATTTAGTAATTTAGGTTAGTATAATTTAGTTAAAACATAAACACTTGATTTGTTAAATTTTTACCACATCAATTTAAATTGGAGCTCGATTAATCTCTGTGGACACGATATTCAAATTCAAACATTCACTTTGCTACTTGTTATGATCCATATACTTGCGAAATTTAAAGAACAAAATAACATGGTCATGAAAGTTGCAAGTCGAGAACTTTAAATAGATGAAAAGTTTCTGTTATGAGATAAGGAGAAAATATTGCAAAATATCACTATTCATCATACTTGGTTGAATTCCTTTTTCTTTTGTTTTTTAAGTTACATTTTGTTTATTATAAAGTTGTGGTAATTTTGGTGGTGGTGGAAGAAATGTTGGGAATTTACTTAATATGTATAGCGAAAAATAAATGATTTTTAATTCTCATCACGGATTTGTTTCGTGTTTAGATAGAAATTATATTTAGAATAATACATTTGATAAATTCTATAAACTCATTTGTTAGTTCTTGGAACCCGAACAATCACGATCTGCGATCCACGGCTGTCCAATTGTCCAGTCTCCAATAGAAATCCACACAGTGAACAAGAATGAGATAATTATAATTTCTCTTTTCTTGTGCTAGCAAGATAATGAATTGTGTTCTATTCATTTTTCTGAAACCCTAATGACTTATTAACACAAGTCAAAGTAGGTTTGGTCCGTCTTTTAAATTTAACCCGGTCCAATATTTAATTAATCTAATTAATTAATTCGGACCTATTAACAAGCAAATCAATTAACTAATTGTCCAATACTTATTAATTAATTAATCGTTGAATCTCATTCTTCTGGTTCTCCTTTTGTGTGTGACTCATTAGATTCCCGATCACGATACCTAATGACGTGAATTATTACTTTAATATAATCAAAATCGATAAATTAAAACACCCCTTATAATTTATCACCAATTCACATTCGTCGTTCCAGATTGACATCTAACAATGTGTCAGGCAATACATATGATGAGAAATGTCACGTGGTATGACAAAACCAAACAAGTTCATTTACCGTGAAATTATAATCCCTTCGTCAATATGATCTGATCAATTATGAGATATGGATATGTATCAATCTCAATTATCGATCATATATTTCATTCTAAAAATCGGGTGTTGCGATCTAAAATTAATATCATACTTCATACTTGTCTTCACAAAAATAAATCTTGAACTGAGTTGATCGTACCTTGCTATGACAAACTTGATAGGAAATAGAGGAACGAGAATTTGGCAATATGAAGATAAACAATCACAATTACAAGATATACATGGAAAATTAGAAACAAAAGAGGAGAATTCAATTTATGACAAAAAGAATACAATGATTTTGTGTTTTCAACTTGTTCCTTATTACAATGAAGAGTCATATATAGAATATATCTCAAATCCTAATTATTGTGTTTTAGATGGAAATAGTATCTTAAGATTCGTCAAATTGTGAAACAGGTTTGGGTCAGATAACACCGGCCCTCGAGCGACGACCTCGTGGGAAGCAAGTGACTGAGAACTGCATGTATGACGTACAGGCACCTCATCCCTGCTCCATGATGCTCTGAATGGCGCCTAGGCGCCCTAATTTGGCGTCCATATGCCCAGTCTCTTCAACAAATCACTTTTTGTCCATCTTTTGACTTTTCTGAGTCTTTTCAACCAATTTACCAATATCCAACGAAATTTGGGTCACACTTCAATAGTACTGCAAATAATTTTATAAAACAAGAATCTGCAATAAGTTATATAGGTGTATAACTTGATGTCCACTTTTTTTTTCTATAATGAAAGACTTTCATCAATTCTGTAGAAATCTGTGAAATTCGATAAGATTTCATGAATTCAGCTAAAATTCATTCACTTAAAAAAATCCTACAAAAGATTGGTGTGTAAAAGTTATTGTATTAATTACTTAATTTTAAACTGTTATGTTTTTTGTTACTATATAAAAAAAATAGACAACGCATATTTTTATTACTTTAAGGCTCTGTTTGATTGCTCTTTCTTTTTCATGGAAGATGGAAATTAAATTTTATTTCCACATTTTTGCATGTTTGATTGACTAAATTTTTCATGGAATTTGTTTTCCACATTTTCTTGGTTCTGAGGAAAAGTCTTTCCCATGGGTTTGGTGAGAAAAGCTTTTCTAGACAGATATTTTTTTATTTTTTTTTTGTCAATTGAAACAAATTATATCCCCAATTGTAATAAATTATATCCTTTTAATGAAAAATTTCTATGAAAACGAAAGTCAAACGAACACCAAAAGATCCAAAATTTCAATATTTTTCAAGTGGAACATTATACAAATCAAACACAATTAATTGACAATTCTCAATAAAACAAGTTTTAAGCAATTCAATTCCTTGGAATTCATTTTTTTTGCCACCCAAATTCCATTCTTACAATCAAACGGACCGTAAATCTCTTTCATCACAGTTGCCAGAGACTATTGCCACTGTCGATCCCCCAAGCCCCCCACGGCAACTATTACCTGTTACAACTATTAGGGTGTGTTTGATAGAGAACAAATTCCATGAAAAATGGAATATTTTCCATTTCCCACTTTTCCTTTATTTGATAGGTTTTTTTTTTTAAGAAAATCATTTTCCCACTTTTCCTCACACTCACATTTTCTTGCTTTTCCTAGATGGGAAAATGGCTTTCCAATTTTTTTTTTATTTTTTTTCTTGACAATTGAAAAAAATTCTAGATACAGTAGTAAAAAAAATTATCACTTTTATTGACAATTTACATGCAAAACAAAGTCAAATGAATGGTATTCGGTATAGTAAAAAAAATTAATTTTTTTTTATGATTTGAACAAATTCTAGATTCAATTGTAAAAAAAAATATCATTTTAATGGACAATTTTCATGAAAAACAAAGTCAAACGGAGACCAATCTTTCAACATTTTCCAGGTGAGAAATTATATCAATCAAACAATTAATTACAATTCCCAGTAAAACAAATTCTAAGCAATTCAATTCCCTAAAATTCATTTTCTTTTCACCAAAATTCCATCTTTACAATCAAACGGACCCTTAGAAGTAAAAAATAATAATATAATTATTATGCTTATTTTTTATATATTAATAATTATAAATACAAAATTAATATAAAACTTTGTAGTATGTTAAAATAATTATATAAGGTGGTAGCTTAATTTGGTACAAAAAATGCGCCGTCGATGAATTTAATATTAAAAATACTCTCGTGTGGGAAACATTAATTAGTACTACCTATTTGTTACTTATTAAACCGTTTCCATTTAAATTGCTAGACTAAGATAAATAGCATATATTCTTGTAATTTACAACCAACATAAAGGGGAAAAATTCTCCTTTACGGTTATGTTTGATAGGTTGGAAAATGGCAGGAAAAAGAAAACAATTTTTAGATTTCACAAAAGTTGGATGTTTGATTGGAACAATTTGACAAGGAAAAGTTTTTTCTTCCACAGTGGCTCATGCTCCACTTTTCTACGAAATTAATGAAAACACTTTCCCACTTTTTAGGTGAGAAAGTGATTTCCAGGTTGGCTGACTTTTTTTTTTTTATTGAATATATATATTATTTTATTTTATTTTTGGCAATCCAAACAAGTTTTAATATAGATTATAAAAGAAATTTATCCCAAAAGGTAACAATTTGTATGAAAAACAAAGCCAAAGCCAAGCGGATTAGATGAAAAATTACACCAATCAAACATAATTAATTACAATTATCAATAAAACAATTTCTAGACAATTCAATTCCCCAGAATTTATTTTTTTTCCACTTATTTTCCACATTTGCAATCAAACGGACCCTAAAAGTCTAAAGTGGTTACTAGGTTTGCAACTAACATTCCTCTCTAAACTTTTACATATCTATATATTTAACATAGAATTAGGTGACTTAGTTTTAATAAATTTTTCAAAATGATTATTGAAATAATTTTCTTACATTAGTAATCACTCAAGTTTGTAATGGTTATATTAATGATCACTCGTTTAGAAAACGTTATGATATCTTATGAGTCACCATTAAATTTGATCATGAACACACACGACGTTACGCTAAATGTTAATTGAATGTGCAATTGTCAAAGATGTTTTCCTTTCAAAACAAATTTTCTCCCCAATCCCTAGCCCCTTTACGGTTTTAATCCCTAGACCCAAACCCTAACCCTAACCCTAACCCTTAAGAAAGGAAAAAGTTGCAAAAGGGTGAGATTTTGATCTGGGAAAGGAACATCTCAAGTAATTTCGATATGAGGAATATAATATATTAGTTATTGATGAAGAACCCAATATCGGTGCCAATGGAGGAAATTTTGGGGAATTTGGCTACACATGAAACTAGAGAGGAATTATACAGGAGAAATAGGAGATAACGTAACGGTTTCAAATTTAATATAACTCTACGTCATTTATGGTTTAAGTCGTACTTCGCACGTATGTTTTTTAACCACGATTCTATTATCTATATACATGACGCAATAAATAATATTGTTTGGTAACACATCGATACTTAAAATCATTAATAATTTGAATAGTGATAGTTAGTGCAATTGCTATAAACTTTAGGAACTACTCTAGTGTAAGGAAATTACATTAGTGGCCATTTTAAATTTTATTGCAAACATGAGTGACCATTGGTGTAATTAACCCTATAAACATGCATAATATTTTTTCGTACATGCGTATCTAACTTTAGTAAACTCTCTTTATTACAGCAAATATATGACAAATTTCATTCATGAGAAGACAGCAAAAATTGGCCCACAAATTGGTACAATTAGGATAAAGCAAATGGCTTGGGATTCCATCGACAAACACATGCAAACATTAGCCAACCACAAGAGAAGACTGCACACAGTTTCTCCCTTTTATCCGAGACCAAATTCCCTTCAATCTCAGCCCTTCTTCTGCTGTAGAAAATGGGAGGCGATATCAACCACCGGCGGCTTTCGTATTTCTCCGGCTGCATGTCCCCTTCGTGCGTTCCGGTTCACGAAGAATACTCGAGAATTCATATTAGCCATGGAAACAATAGGAGCAGAAGATTGAGAAAATTACTAAGAAAGATTGTTAGTGAAAGCAAGAGCATATATGGACCTTCAAAACCTGTGACATTTCAGTACGATGCTGTTAGTTATTCGCAGAATTTCGATGAGGGACTCCACAAAGAAGATTATCCTCAAGTGTTTCAAGCATTTAAATGTCGTGTAGCTAAGTAATTTCATCAATTTTGTATAAAATAAATGTTTTCCATTTTGTAAGTTGAAATTTTGAATCACTTTTTAGAATCATTAGCTTCTTGGAAGCATAATATATATTTTCAGCTAAGCTCTCTGTACAGATGAAATTTTCATGAAGTATTATAGAATCACAGGTGGCGACAGTCCATTGGCTGGTTCAAGTGAATTTTTTGTCCAACAGCCAATGAAATCTTGCCAACTAGCAATTTGTCAAAATAATTGTAACCATTTTCTATAATGCAGCAGAATTGTAATATTTTTCTGCATCTAATGCAGCAGAATTGTAATAACCAGAATTGTAATCTCTCTCTCTCTCTCTCTCTCTCTCTCTCTCTCTCTCTCATATTCTTGTACATTCGTCAA
>CAIGRR010233561.1:0-15218 GCA_903798365.1 Fraxinus sp. 1973-6204 | reverse complement strand
AGACATCAACCATAGGTCAACATTCTGCATTCCAGGGATGCATTAGATGTCTTTCTTCCATATCTTCCAATTCATAAGCCCCACTAAGTAGTACATTAGTTATTTTGTAAGGACCTTCCCAGTTAAGTCCCAAGGACCCAGAATTGAGTTCTCTTGTTGCTAAAAAGATTTTCCTTAATACAAGGTCGTCAACCTCGAATTCTCATTTCTTAACTTTTTCATTGTAATACCTTGCATTGCGTTGTTTGTTTACCGCGTTTCTAATTTCGGCCTCATTCATTTTTTCCTCTATCAAATCCAATTCTCCTCGTAACACCTATTCATTCCCATTTTCACAATATTATCCGAGCAGAGGGGATTCCTATCTCAAGTGGGATGACAGCTTCCACTCCAAAAGCTAAAGAAAAGGGGTTTCTCCGGTGCTATTTCTAGATGTAGTGCGATAAGACCACAACACACTGGGGAGTTCCTCAACCTATCCTCTCTTAAGAGCATCAAGTTTGGCTTTCAGTGTATACTTGATGATCTTATTGATTGCTTCAACTTGACCATTAGCTTGAGGGTGGTTTGGCGTGGAAAAGTACTTTTATATCCCAGATTTTTCACAAAAGTTGGCGAAGCGAACGTTGACAAACTATTTTCCATTATCCGTCACGATGGAATGTGGTATCCCGAACCTACATATGATAGACTTCCATATGAATTCAATATTCTTATGCTCAGTTATTTTGGCCAAGGGTTCGACCTCCACCTATTTAGTGAAATAATCGACCGCCACGATTGCAAACTTTGTTCATTCCTTTCCAGTAGGCACGGGACCAATCAAATCGACCCTCCATTTGGAAAAGGGCTATGGGGCCATCACGCAATTCAACGCTCTTGGTGGAAGATTGATATTAAGGGCGAATCACTGACATTTGTCGCATTTCCTAGCGAACTCCAATGCATCTTTTTTCATGGTAGGCCAAAAATATCCTTGCCGTATAATTTTATGAACTAACGACTGTCCTCTGGTATAATTTCCACATATTCCACCATGCACCTCTTCCAAAGCATGCAGTGCATCTTCTTCACTTAAGCATCTAAGCAAGGGCATAGAATACTATCGCTTATATAGGATGTCGTTGATTAATGTGTATCTGGATGCCCTTACTCTGAGTTTTCTCACTGTAACAGGATCTTCAAGACATGAACTTATTTTCAAATATGCAACGATCTCATCCATCCATGTTGATTTTAGGTCGGTTGTCATAAAAACTACATCCAGTTCCTCAATAGCTGGGTGGCAGATCCTCCCTATTGAGATGCTATCAAATTTCTCAATCCCTTCACTAGTTGCTAACCAACCTAAAGCGTTAACATGACCGTTTTGAGTTCGAGAAACTCATTCGATCTGCATATCTTTGAAACTTTTCATCTCTCGCTTAACAACTTTAAGGTAATTGTTCATCATTTCTTCTTTTGCTTGGTAAGCTTCGTTGACCTGGTTAACCACCAGCTGCGAATCACTATAAACTATCAAATGGTCTACCCTCATTTCTTAGCCATCCTTAGGCCAGCTATGAATGCCTCATATTCAGCCTCATTGTTCAAAGCACTAAAATCAAATGGCAGCGCTTCACAAAACAATTGGTGGCTTGGACTGATCAAAACAATTCCAGCTCCTGCTCGTGCTTCAGTGGAGTACCCATCAACAAAAAGTTTCCAAGGTATATGGTGATGGGATTCTTTTGCTGAGTCCGAACTGAACTCCGCCATGAAGTCGGCAAAAGCTTGACCCTTTATGGAGATGCGTGGCTTATACCTTATGTCAAATTAACCGAGCTCTACTGTCCACTTAACCATCCTTCCTGAAGTATCAGGTTTTTATAAAACCTGTCTCAAAAGATAATTAGTTAAGACCTCGATTGGAAGCTCTAAAAAGAAGGTCTTAACTTTTGAGCTGCTATGATTACTCCATAAGCTAATTTCTCTAATGGAAAATAACGGAGTTCGGCCTCATGCAATGCTTTACTGACGTAATAGATAGGATGTTGTACTCCTTCCTCCTATCTGATTAATACCGTACTGGCTATATGTTCAGACACTGCTAGATATAGCTTCAATGTCTTCCCCGCTTTTGTTTTCAATAACACCGGTGGTCGTGCTAAATGCAGTTTCAGCTGATCAAAGGTGAGCTGGTACTCGGATGTCCATTCAAATCTTTTTCCCATTCTCAATACATCAAAGAAAGGTTTGTATTTATCTGTTGACTTTGACATGAAGCGACTGAGGGCTGCTATTCGTCTTGTCAAACTCTGGACTTCTTTGGGTTTGGTTGGGGGGCGCAATTCAATAATGGCCCTTATTTTCTCAGGATTTGCTTCAATCCCTCTACGATTTACCAGGTAACCTAGGAATTTTCCCGAGCTCACCCCAAAGGTACATTTATGCTCGTTCAGCTTCATTCCATACTTTCTCTCAAAATTTGAAACATTTCAGTGAGGTGTTGTTGATGTTTCTGGGCATCCGTGCATTTTACCAACATGTCATCGACGTATACCTCCATGGTCTTGTCAGTTTGCTTAGCGAACATAGAAATAACCAAGCGTTGGTAAGTAGCTACAGTGTTTTTGAGACCAAAGGGCATCATTTTATAGCAATAAAGACCTCGATCAGTGACGAAGGCAGTGTGTTCCTGCTCTGGTCCAAACATGGGGATTTGATTGTACCCTGAATATGCGTCCATGAAACTGAGCAACTCATGTCATATCGTTGCATCCACCATTTGGTCTATTCTTAGTAGTGGAAAACTGCCCTTAGGATATGCTTTATTCAAATCAGTAAAGTTGATACACATCCTCCAATCTCCAATACTTTTCTTAACCAAGATTGGGTTAGCAATCCACTTCGGATATTTCTCCTCTCAAATAAATCCATTATGGAGTAATTTCTGCACTTCTTTGTTTAGAGCTTCATATCTTTCTGGGTTTAGAGGTCAGCGTTGTTGCTGCATAAGCCGCATCAAGGGATCAATGCCCAATTTGTGACAAATGATCCTTGGATCGATTCCCTTCATGTCTGAGTGGTCCCCAACGAAAACATCAAGGTTTTCTCGAAGGAAGTTGACGATTTGACTTCGGAGAGGTGGCTACAACTCATGACCTATTTTGAGTTCCCTTGGTAGGTCCCCTTCTCTGACCTCCACAGTATCCAGTTTCTCCACAGGCTCTCCTCCTTTTACCCTTAGACGTAGGTCCAATGGGTTGAGGTTGGGCTCCTCTGTATATACCATGTGGACTTGTAAGGGATAATGAATTTCCTACTTCTTTGGATCAACCTTTACTTGACACTTTTCAACGATGTCCATATTTCCCTTGACTTGCCCTACACCATGAGGCGGGGGAAATTGGAAAGAATAATGGTACATTAACACAATTGCCCTGAGGTCAAACAGTAGAGGCTGTCCCATAATGGCATTATAAAGAGATTTTGAATCCAGGACCACAAACTCCGCATTAAGCTTAGTTCGGTGTGGGGATTCTCCGACCTCAATGGGGAGCTTGATCGATCCTTTCCCTCCTGAAAGGGCACCATTGAGTCCCAGGACCATGTTCAAATAAGGTTGTAAGAAATTCAAGGAAATTTCAATCCGCTCCAAGGTGTTGGTGTAGAGTATGTTGAGAGAGCTTCCTCTGTCAACTGAAACTTTAGGAATATTGACTCCGGATATAGGTACGGAGACTACTAAGACTCAGGATAAGGATTGGATCTACTTCATTTTCTTCGAATAAGAGCCGATTGTCAATCGCCTTCTTGCGATATTTTTCAGTAATACCAATCTCAGATAGATCGGCTACAATGGGTCTAATAAACCTCGATTCCCATGTCCGTTGGTGTTGTTGGCTTTTCAACATTTGGATTCGAAGTCTACATAGGTTGAAATTACAATCCCTTGTCTCGACCTGGTTCTTGCGTATCATGCCTGGTCCGTTTGGAGTTGGGAATTTAATACAATAATGATATATTGTGTTGGCAGCTTATGGGCCTTCCCAATATGGCATTATAATTTGAAGGAAGATCTACGATAATGAAGTCGGCTAAGATCCTTCTCTGGCAAGGGAGTTCACCTGACTCCACGCTTAACACAATTTGTCCTCAGGCTACGAAAAGGTCTCCAGAGAACCCTTGCAACCTTCTGAAATATGGTTAAAGGTAGCGTTCCTGTATTCCCATTTGTTCGAAAGTTCGGGAGTACAGCACATTGACCGAGCTCCCATTGTCTACCAGAGTCCAATGTACTTGTACTCCTGTAACGGTCATGGCTATGACCAGTGCATCACTTTGATCCTGTAGAACTCAGTGTGCATCTTTTTCTGAAAATTCGAACCATTCCAAGTATGACGCTGTGCTGACTTTCGGTTCTTGATAAATCACATTATGATTTTGCCAAATGTGGGCATTACATGCCAACCTATGCTGGCTCTTCGTGACCCCTCAAGGCATTGATTGTCGCTTATCAAGGTTCGAATCTCAGCTCGATGTTATGGGTCTCAAGTTTGGGGTCCTGGCCGAACTTACTAGGGCAATCCATTGTTGGTTAGGTTGTTGGATTCCTGTTGGATTTGTTTATCTGGGTTTAGCCATAAACTCCTGCAAGTGACCTCGTCGGATGAGTGATTCCACCTCTTCTTTCAAGTTTCTGCAGTTATCGGTGTTATGTCCCATCGTTCTGTGACAACGGCAGTACTTTCCCTGACTGTTCCAGTTAACTCCTTTCTCTGAGGTGGAGGTCGACGAAATGCTTCTTTTTTCTCGACTTGCAGGAAGAGTTCTTTCAGAGTTGCAATCAATGGATGGTATTCACAAAATATGTCGGGACACGGTCTCGAGCGGCCTTGATCCCTTCTATCTCCTCTTTTCTCACTACCAAAGTCTTTGTCTATTTGTTTTCCTTTTGCTCATTGTGGAGACTGTGGATTTTGCTTAAAATCCTCCTGGTCGGATATGGCTTCCTCCGCACTTATATACTTCTCAGCTCGATCCAGAAGTTCATGGTACGTCCGAGGCCCATCCTCATGGACAGACCACCAGAATTTTGTCCTTGGTCTTAATCCTGAAAGGACTGCCATGAGCACAACATCATCAGAAATTTTTTCTACTTCCATGGATTGTTTGTTGAATATGCTCAGGTAACTCTTCAGTAATTCAGTTTTTCCTTGTTTGATGCTTACCAACCGTTCCTTTGGTGTGGTTCTCACTTTCGAAACTATAAACTAAGAGAAAAACGCTATAGTAAGATCATTCCAATTTTTTATGAATCTTTGGTGTAATCTTCTGAACCACATTTGGGCTTTGTCTCCTAAAATTAGAGGGAAAGCGCGGCACATTATGGCATCTTCGGCTCCTTGCTGTTCCATCCAGGAAGCGTATTTATCCAAATGACTTAGAGGATCTCCTTCCCCTTCGTACCCGGTCAGTTGTGGCATTTACTACTTTTTAGATAGGGATTCTGCCAGGATGTCCTCGGTAAAGGGAGAGTAGCATTTTGTAAGGTATTCTTCCGTGCTTCCTTTGTTTCTAGCTTCTAAATCAGCTATGCGTTTCCTCAGGGCACTCATCTTAGGCTCGGTAGTTCTACAGGGTGGTTAGTACGGGGCTCATCGTGCCTACTTGTGGGTGTTAAAGAGTGTTGAGAACCCATCTATTAAATACATTATTTGTACTCCTGGCAGTTGGTTTTGCCATCAAATGAGAACTCTTGACTTCTTCAGTTTGGCTTTTGGGGGATTTTCCACCTAAGAACTGGAGAGTCCTTCTGGTGGGAAGTCACCTGGTTCTTTCTCTGTGAGGAGATTCTACCTCGGTGTCCTGTGGTGGATTACGAACTCGATTTTGCTCCAATATACTGACAATGTTTGTCAATCTTTCAATGGCTTCCCTTATAGCCACCATTTGAGGGTCAATAGTTTCGTTTTGACCTCGTCTCATTTCAGCATTTCGTGGATTGTTGATTTGTTCGGGATGAGTATGAGAATGATTTTTCAGATGCCGAAAACTCATCCTTGATATTGTTATTTCGTGGGTTTTATGGAGAGATAAGGCTACTTTTTCAAGTTAGGGTCCTCCTTCTAGCGCCAAACTTTTGACGTTAAAAAATAAATAGATAAATTTCAAGCCAACTTAGAGGATAAACACGGATTTGGTTAATGTATAATCAAAGGATTACAAATAATAATACAATAGTTCCCTTTCCTTATCAATGAGATGCCTAAAATATGAGAAATATAAGAGATTTTTTTATTCTTCTTGGCCCCGTGTTCTTGTCCTCCTTTTTTTTTTTTTTTTTTGCTTTTTCCTCCTTTTATAGGAGGAAATACACATTCATCATGTACTTCATGTCTTGTCAACTGCAATTCTGAACTGAAGAAGTACACTTGTTGGTGTAATTAGATTGACTGTCGAGCTCAGTTTATTAGGTCATTATNTTTTTGCTTTTTCCTCCTTTTATAGGAGGAAATACACATTCATCATGTACTTCATGTCTTGTCAACTGCAATTCTGAACTGAAGAAGTACACTTGTTGGTGTAATTAGATTGACTGTCGAGCTCAGTTTATTAGGTCATTATGAGTTAAAATTGCAGGTGGTCCCCGGTAATTAATGAATTAGTTAGGGGAGGAAGCTAAAGTGCTTGATTGGAGGATTATGTGGGCGCTGATGTAAGAATTTTCCATGTACATTTCGCTAATTCGTGGACTATATGTTTTGTCAGTAATCTTCAATCATTATGTTTCCTTTAGCCTTGATAAACTACACAAACTTCTTGTGCAAGCCAAACTATAGCCGAGCTGACATTACTTCACCGAACTCACATGGAACATGCTCATCACATATTATAATCTGAACTAATCGACCTCGGAGGTTGGGTGTTAACATTTAATGTTATTGAAAAAACAATTTTTGCCAAAACTTTCCTTGTTTACTCTCATTTAATTATCAATAACTAGTAGAAAATTATTGAAAGTAGTAAAGAAATAATGGTATATAAGTAAACAAATAAAAAAAAACATTATTAATAAAGGAACAAGACTATATAGTTTGGACAAGAAAATAAGAAAAGTAAGCCTATATAAATGGGACGAAGAGAGTAAATATTAGAGTATTTTCAAGGGAGCCTTTTTTTCTTATAGAAATCGTTTTATATATTATCGAAAGTATCATTAAATTTAGGATAATTATATTGTCACCATAATTTTTATTTGATACACCACATTTTAATTACAACTTCTCAATCTTTGCTCATCGTATCAATTATTTATTTAAATTTTTTCATCGAATTTTTATATTCAACCTTTCATTAATCAGTATGTCTTGTCCTTGATGATGACTTATATCAAAATATTTTATGTTCATGCTTTAAAACGAGGAAAAAAAAAGAATTTGCTCTTTTTATTTATTTATTTTTTTAAAATATGATGAAAAAATAGGTTGTTTTACGCCATTTCATTGAATTTTTGAACATAAAACTTTTATTAAATACAAAATGTGTTAACTAATAAAAAGTTTGAGAATAAAAATGATGTGAAAAATCGTTAGAGTTATAAGTGTTATAATGAACAAATATTAAAAATCATAAATGCAATTAAAATGTAGCGCAAAAAATAAAAAGTGCGGTGTTAATATAATTACCCTTAAACTTTAAAAAGTCAAAAATAAATTTGCATTTTTAACCTATAAAAATTAATCAACATTTAGTCATGACATTGACTTTTAGTCAAGTACAGAGGAACTAACGAAAATCATCAATTTGGACTCCAAGCGAGAGTTTTTGAAGGTTTGGTACTGTAAGTGACACAAATGAAAGACATGAGTCAAGTTAACTACTAAATGAAAAGTTTGATACCATGATTGCAATTCTTCCAAATTCTTATGCACTCCAACAAACTCTCTATTTTGGTTTTTTTTTTTCTTTTCTCAAGAAATATTTATTGATTTCTTTTCATATTTTATTTAACATAATTTCTTATATGTCGATCGACCAATTAATTTAAATGTGATTTGAATAATAGTTTAAGAAGTAGAGTATTGAAAGATGTGATTTATTAAATACAATCATTACACATTATGAATATGTTTAATTCATATGTACAGAAATAATTAAACTAGAATTTTGCCAGAAAACTCACATAGGGTGGGCCCCATGTGAGTAAAATAATGAAAACAAAAACCACCCACCGCATGTGTGTCTATTTTGGTGCATTTGAGTTGAATTCTTTCTATACAAGCAGCAACACCTTTATGAATAATGATTGAGTTTGGCTCTCCAACCCACTCTTTATTTTATAAAGTTGAAATAGAGTATGTTATAACTCATTTTTAAATATTGATTATCTAAAAAAATATGGGTGTGTTTGAGCCACATTATTTTGGAAGAATATATTTTAAAATGATAGATTGATGGAGAATGTGTGGTTGAAAAGAAGGTAAAGTTATTGATATGATGTAAAATATTATTTTATTGAAGAATTTTTTTTAAATGAGTAGAAAAATGAAAATGAAAATTTTAATGTGGCTCAAACGGGGGCTATATTTAGAGTCTCTTAGAGCTATACTTTTATTCATCACTCACTTTTAGCTATTTATAAATTAAATTGTTTATATATTATACTCAAACAGAGGCCTAACTAGTCTATCTTATAGCAAAAATAAAATTTACTTTTCACCACAAATTTTATGAAATATGGAAATTTATGAGCATTTTTTCTATACTTGCATTCTAATTGACATTCTGGTTTGCATTCTATCGCATGGCACACAATTCTACTATTAATTTGTCTAACACTTGAAATAATCAATGATCTCGATTTTGACACATTGAAATGTCATCCAAAATGTACACACAAAGAGTGTACAAGTAGATTAATTCATTTACGAGTGTAGTGCTCTTTTATTAAAATGTTATCCACGTCAATCAAGTAGGTTGGTAAAGAAGGCTAGAGTCCAAATGTATTTTAAAAAACTCACATTAAGCCCCTATTTGATTTACATTAAAATTTGAAGTCAATAATTAATTCTAATCACGCATTTCATGAGATCTATAACTTTTTAACTACATATTTTCCTAGTTTTTACCAAAATCTACTAAAAAACAAATTTTAATTTATATCAAACATGGTGTAAGGTGCAAAATTTAATAGAGTTTTTTAAATGTCATCGACATTCTCATCAACGTTTTTTAGTTTGACGAGATAGTTTGAAATTCATGAAAAAAAGTGTAAGAAATTGGAAATACTATTTGAAATGAAAATGTTTCTAAAATTTAGGGGCATTACCTAGCCCTTATTTGATCCCCATTATTTGTAAAATATATTTTTCCCTTTCTTATTTTTAACCTCACATTCTTCAATAAAATAATATTATACGTAAATCCAAAATTTTGCCTTATTTTTCAACCGCACATTCTCAATCAATCTACTATTTCAAAATGTATTCTTAAGAAAAAAAAAATGGGGCTCAAACATGTTCCTAAATGTAGAGTCTCATGCAACTACCTTAGTTGAGCTAGCTCTATGCATACTAAAACTAGGACTTTTAAGTGGAGCGAGTCGCTCGCGCGAATCGAGTAGCAAAATAATCATGTTAGCTGCTATTGACTCGTACGAGTTGATTCGTAAGTCGAGTTAGCAAAAGAGCTCGAGTTAAGTTAATTTATTTACAGTCTAATTAAGTTTCTATTTTGGTCTATTCGAGGACAATATGATTAATAGCATAATACCCCATGTAAACGTTTCAATTTACGATATACGCCTCTACCTATTAGAAATCGTAGAAAACAACATATTTCAAACAGTTTGTACGAAAAACCCATGTTGTTAGCATCCATCTAGTGTGCTGTTAAATTCCACGAAAAAATGGGAAAAAGGATAAATAAGTAAGAGTAAATGCATCAATTTATAGTTTCATCTTTAATAACATCACCCAACACGAAGAGGGGGGTTTTGTGCAAGATGAAGAGACACGAAGGTTGAGAGGATTCCGGTTGCCAATCACATTGTACGATCAATTCTTTGTTCACCCACGAATGTAGAGGTTTCCTTGAGGTATTCTGAAGTTTCAATAACTGCCATTTTTCAGCGAAGATGCAATAGCAAGTTGTGGAAGCGGGTTTTTATTTTTAAAAAAATGCATGCGCGAAATTTGTGACACCGTGGAATACAACATTAAAATTAGTTTTTTTTTTTTTTTGTATGTTTACAGGTTAATTGTGATTATCGATAATGGAGGCTCCAAGACTCAGAGGGTTTGAAGAAGATCATGTGCATGGTAGGTTACTCTGTTTTGCTGGTTTAAGAATTAAAGGGTTTGGGTTCAAATTGTTTATGTGTTTTGTTGGGAATCTGTTGTAGAAAAGTGTGTGGATGTTGTTTTTTGTGGGTCTTGAATTGATTTCTGTACTGACTCTTGCTTACATTATCATCCATCTGGATACACAGACTACTTCACAATAGATATATATATTGGTGGTGTCTTCTTCGATAAGCCAAATAATGTCAAGCATGAATATGTTACGTTGATAGTTGTGGACTTTATGAGGTTGAATACTTCGATAGGGAACGGTTTCAGGCTCTTGAGTATGTTTATAGTGACTGTGGGCCTTTAAAATTTTACTTCAGGATGGAGAAAGGTAATTTGGGTATTGCTTTGAGGAGGTTGCGTAGTAATCTGATGTGAGGGAGATGTTGAAGGACCTTAAAGGACATAGGTTGCTTGAGATTTATAAACCAGTGCTTGAGGTATTAGAGAGTAGTACCCATAATGAAAGGAGTGAAAGTACCATAGAAGGTTCCTACATCTCGGTGTTTGATGTGGATGAAGGTGGTTTGGGTGATGTGGACATTGGTGACTGTGTGCCTGAAAATGTAGAGGAAGAATGGTTGTAATTTGAGGAAACACTCACATATGAAGCTGGAGTTGGCACTTCTCAACAACATGAAGAGAACCCGGAGATGGGCGAGGAAGTCTCAGATGATAGGTGGAAAATGGTACTGAAGGCTTTGTGAAAAATGATTACGAGATTAAGGATGAACCTGAAGCAGGGTAGCAACAAGAGCTACTACTGAAGCTGCATTGGTGATACTAATGAATAAGATGTGTGATCTAGACCCTGCTACATACGGTTGGTTGCAGTTGAAGCCGGCAAAGCATTTGAGCAAATCGCATTTCAAAGTGGGGAATAATTGTGATATGCTACTAAACAATTTATCGAAGTCCTTCAACGTGACCCTCTTGAGTGCACAGGAGAAACCTATCTTGTTAATGTTAGATGAGATTCGAATGTACTTGATGCGACGAATCGTGACAAGGATGGAGGCATGCAACAAATGGATAGGAGCCGTGGGGACCAAGAATAATGAAAATCATTAAGAAAAATACAACTCTGTCGCGGTCTGAGTATGCTGACTATTCGGGTAACCAAAAGATCCAAATACGACACCATGAAACTCAAACTTTGTGTACGGTTGACCTGATTTCTAAGACTTGTTCATGTCGGTTGTAGCAGTTAAGGGGTATACCATGCATCCATTTCATTGTGGTACTATTATCATGAAGCATGCAGAATGTAACAAAATACGTGGATGATGTGTATAAGAAAGAAGCGTACATTCGGACATATAAGCCGACAATATCCCTAGTGACAAGCCTAGATATATGGCTGAACATCGGACTCAATCCCTTGACACCGCCTGTATACACTAAGAAGGTTGGGAGACCAAAAAAGAATTAACGAAATGAGGCAAATGAAACTTCCACACCTTCCAACACAACGGCATCAATTGATGCACCTCTATCTAGGAAATGAATGGTAATGAGACGTTCTTTATGTGGTGTTTCTAGGCACAACAGGAGGAAGTGCACAGGAAGAGAACCACTAGCTACAAACATTGTCCTGCTTTATTTTGGTTGTAATGAAAACTGAAATGCTATTGTTCTTGTTTTTGTTATGCTTTTTTTGTTGTAATGCTTTTTGTTTGTATTTAATATTAATGTGAACAATTAATATTATTGACTAATAATTTGGGGTGTTGATGTACGGCTTTTGGTGTGTGGATGTCCTGCTATTGGTGTGAGTAATATTGAATTGGGATTGGGGATTATAAGATTGTAATTCACAATCTTCTTCAGTCCAGAATTGATTTCGTGTAAAAGCACATTGAAAATAGGGTTTACTTGTCTCATGTTTAGGATAATAAATGCTTGTATATCACATTGTTATACATTTTCAGGGTTGTATTGTGAAACATATTCAATGTGTTGGGGGTTTTTCGCAATCAATTCAGATAACCAGATGTGCCACGCAATCGTTACCAATGAACAACCAAGCAAGAAGAGATGAAATAGAGGATAAAATTGGAACATCACATTTAACATCTAACTTACAGAACTTGAATACAAAAGCACAACATTCACTGACATCCATTCAGTACACACATCTATAAGGCGATCAAAGCGTTATTTTCCACCAAAAACCCACATCACTACACACCCACACAAAAATCCGAAACCTAAATCTAAAATCACTGCTTTGTCTCTGCAGTTCCAACAGTGGTTGTTCGAGTCCATTCCTAAATCTCAATAGCCTAGGTATGATCTCCACATATCTACTGCACATATGTAAATTAAACCACTAAAATACCCACAACCTCCATTTTGTTGTATATATATAAAAAAAAATATCAGAGCTTGAACATACTCAATAAAAAATTGGTTCAAAAATTGTATTCGAATTTCCATTATCAACCGTCGTGTGCATGTAAAGAACCTTTTTCCCAGGTTCGCTGCCGTTCACGAAGTCTTCTGCTCAATCTCCATTTCTTATCTGCATAGACGGGAGTCCACGGAGCTAAGGGTCCAGTGTTGCAGCTACATGCGCAAGAAATGAAGTGGTGTCAGGTAATGAAATGAGGGACACCCTCTTCGTGTTAGCTTAGTATTATTAAAGATGAAAATATAAATTGACACATTTGTCCTTACTTATTTATCCATTTTCCTTGCGTTTTAATGGCACACCAGACGGATACTGACGGCAATTGTGTTTTTTGTACAAAACGTTTGACACATGGGGTTTTTCTGTGATTTTCAATAGTTATGGAGTATATAGCAAATTGAAACGTTTATAGAGGTATTCTACTATTGATCCAGGACAATATCTTGACCATCAAAAATGACATTTGGGAGTTATTGTATAAGCTAGGTACTTAATTTGGTGCGCTTATTGCATATTTTAGGAGAAAATTTGATATTGAATGAGAATAAACCAAAAGGAATAGGCATTTATAAAAAGGTTTGTAGAGATGGCAAAACACTCGTTTAACTCAATACTCGCAAGACTCGTCCAGAATGTGGCCGAGATTACCCATTTAATCGGGTAAACGGGATGGGGCGGGATGATGATCGTTGCCTCGAAGCGGGTATGAGATAGGTACATAAAACATGATCCCCGCCCAGCTACCCGTCTTATGTAAAGTTAATTTCAAATATAAATTTTTTTATCAAATAAAATATAAAATTTATCATCATTTTTTAAGAGAACATGATTTGTTCTTAATAAATTGAAAAAAAAAATAATATTCACTAACTAAATATATAAAAAAATAAAAGTAAAAATAAAACGGGGCGATAAACTAAACAGGGGCCCCGCGCCGATCAATCTAGTGAACTGGAGGATTTAAATGTATAGACCTACAAAGTAGCTGGTTGCTGTGATCACAACATCTTATTCATATGTGACAAACATGAGCCAGTTATAGTTCCAGTGCCCAAAACATTGTAACCATGTGATCGTTTGAAGTAATACAATGCGATCGCTTCACTTTTCCAGAAGGCAAAATCCAAAAACCCTAATTTAAGTCAAATGCGGCACAATTTATGACTTGATTTGAGGCCTATAAATACCATTATTCAGATTCAATCAAGACAGAGAAACTAGATATGCATTCTTAAGACTAATTTACACATCCATTTACATACATTCGCAAGTTTTGTGACTTCAATTTGGCATTTGAAGATTGAAGAATATTAATTGATTGAGAGATCTATATTCATTAAAGTAAAGTTGAAGATTAATTGATGGAATTTAGGTGTCAATAAACAACAATTGCTATGATTATTTTTCTTACTCTGTATTGAATTCTATTACATTTTTTTTTTTAATCTTTTATGTATTTAATTCCACAATTATTAGTGGCTAAATATTTTATTATTAGGATGAATGAGGTAGCTTATGTATTGTCTATATAATTCAAAGATTTAATGCAACCTTGATTATGTGATAATTGCTTATTTTATTTTTAATTAATATTTAATTGCTTGGTTTAGGAATAATATTGAGACGGAAAGGAAATACACTTGTCTTACTTGTGTAATAAGTAAAGTACATTTTGAAAAGAGATCGGTAGATACTTTTATTACTTATGCAATCATGATTGAATTACTGCAATTTAATGCTTTACATGTGTATTAATATAAAACTTGTTTTGACCTATTTCTTACAATATACATATACTAAGTATTTTTTTGAAGAATGCCCTAAGTTTTTCATTTCAAATTCTGTATTTAAGGATCTTCTAATGTCATTAGCGTCACTCATGTCATGACCAATTAACAACTTATCATCTACATAAAGAAGCAAATAAACAATCACGTCATTCTTATTACACTTTTTAAATTATAAACAATAATCAAAATCATTTCTAATAAAGTCAACAAATACAACAAAATTATCAAATATTTTCTACCATTATCTAGGTGATTGTTTTAGTCCATACAAAGATCTTTTTAATAAACACACATTACCAAGTTTTCATTTATCTATAAAGCTTTATGGCTGACTCATATAGATTATTTCTTCTAATTCACTATGTATGAAAGAAGTTTTAACATTCATTTTTTCAAGTTCAAGATTAGAATGAGCATTTAATGCAAGTATTATCCTCATTTTATTGTATTTTAAAAAAAAAAAAAAAAAAAAAAACTCATCATAATCAATACCCTTTTTTGGGTAAAATCATTTACAACAAGTCTGACATTAAATCTAAGAGGTTGCTTCTCAACAGTGTTGCAAGGCCAAAACGCCAAGCCACTTGACTTGGCGTCTTATTTAGCGATAAACTACAATTGTTGATCGCTAATGCGCAATTATACGCCGATTGGCTCGCATTAGCATTATTTTTTTTAATT
>CAIGRR010233531.1:0-12453 GCA_903798365.1 Fraxinus sp. 1973-6204 | reverse complement strand
GTGAATCTGAAAGCCACCCACCCCCCAGAAGGTACTTGTACTGTGTTCCTCTCCACAGGATCAACAAGGTTGAATTTCTTAGAATCTTCATCAGGGTTGAAATTTCCTAAACCCCTTCCAACAACAAAGAAATTGGTTCCATGTAAATGAACTGGGTGGTTTTCAGGAGCAATCATCCCTGTATCTTGCAACACCACTTGTACCCTTGAATTATAACCAACTCTATACACCCTGGTCCCAATCGTTGTCCCCAAATTCGCCGGTTGCTTGCCCGTGTAATTATACGGTACCGGAGGATTCCCGGGGAAATCGTCGGAAAAAACTCCGGTGATATTGAAGAAATGGGCGTTCAGGAGGGAAATTTCGGGCGTGGCGAAGGTGACGTTGTTAATAGCAGCTACAACGCGAAAGGCATTTTTACAAGTGCCACATGGATTCAAACCGAGACTGATGGTGAAAAGAAGGGAATGATCAGTATTCAATGGGACTTTGCAAGGATATGTTTTGGAATTCAGGCTTCTAAGGGAGTCCGTGAATTTGGCTGCGACTGGAGTGGCGTTTCGCGGTGGCGGGATTGTGAGAACAGTGCCTGTGGAGGCCAGTGTGCCAGTATAATGCATGGTGGCGATGGCGGTGACATTGTCGACCGTGATGGGTGAGTCCATGAACGGAGAGGCGGCAACTAGGTAGTTTCCGGTGCCGAGATCCGCCGTGAGAAGGGCGTTTGTGGTCTGGCCAGGTGCAGTGAGAATGGTGTCTGTGATGAAAGGTTTGACATAGACGGCGTCAACCTCTACTACGGTGAGTTTGTGGCCGGCAATTTTGAAGAAAAGTTCCTCATTTAGTGCAGCATTGATTATTCTTAGCATGTATGTTTTTCCAGGTTCCACTGCTAGATTGAATCCTCCTGGGGAAAATTTACAAATTTTGTTAGATTAATGAAGTATGACTCTTTTTTAAATTATTTTTCTCCAAAATCATTTTTAACCATGTATTTCACTGGATTCACAAATTATATTCAGGTGTAATTATAAAAGAACACAAACGTAACAAATTTACATCTACTTGAGCGGATCGAACGTGCAACTCGACTATCGAGACCTACATTGAGAACTATTTTGACCAGCATTTGAGGGTTAAGTCTCGAGATTCAACAATCCTCGATAAAGAGATATGCTTTCTAGTTGCACTTGCCAGAATAATATTTGTACCTTGGCCGAGACAATTTGAGACGAGTCCTGGATAACCATTGATTGTGTAAGCATTTGAAACATCAGGTGCCAAGCCCGACTCCATGGCTGCATTAACCACAGCTTCAACATCCGACTTCCACCACTCCCCTGATCAAATCAGACATCGAACGATTAATTTCTATTCAAGACCCTGGATATTTCGTACTATTAGCCGGGAATCTTAGATTCTGATCTTCTACTACTTTCGATGCGTGGAAAAAGAGATTTTACATATGAAAATAAGAAAATTAAGCCCACCTAATATTACCACAACCTCTTTGTGGGGTGCTGGAAAAGGGTAAGGTAGTCCAAGCTTAGGCAGGATGACAATTGCTCCATGGACAGTTGCCCTTAACCATAGAATGTGTGCATGCCAAAAAAGTGTCCCTCTTTGCCCACTCACTGTAAAGTTGTACACATAGCTTTGCCCTGGTTGAATTGGACATTGTGTTATATATGCTGGCCCGTCCGCCCAACCTGTTCGAAATTGCTTTATTCCATGCCTGCAATTCAAGAGATAAGATGCCTCATATCGAGTCCAATCTATGTAAATTCGACCCCCAACTAGACTCTGGTCTCTAGAACTCGAAAACTTGACTAGCTCTGGTCAGTCTCTTCTCAGTTACCAGTATTTTTCCTTACATATTTTTGGGCAGAAGGCTTGGAAATGAAGTGAAATATTGGAAAACATAAATGAGATATTGACGATTGAATAAGTACATAAAGTCATGAACTGACCAGTGAATGCTCATATTATAAGTGACATGATTGACGACCTTGATTAACAGGGTGTCATCTTCCCTTGCATAGATAGTGGGACCTGGGAAATGGCCGTTGATTGTCACAATGGATTTACTTGAACACAATCTTGTCATGGTCCTCATTACTACCTGCATATGGATAAATTGTCAAAAAAAGAATAAAAAATTTGAAGTTTAAGTTTGATTATTTCCTGAATTTCTTTTTATTTTTTTGGTGCTCTTTTGTGATATATTTTAAATGAAAAATGAAATTAACTTCAACAATGATAGCAAAATTTTATCTCTACACCACAATAATTTAAAGATACGTAGATATTGACAAGACAAATCTATGCCTTCGAGTAACTATTGTCCCAAACCTTTTATAGTAGAATGTGTCTATTTACTCTCAAGGAACAAGAATTCTGAGAGGTTGCTGAAATTTAGCAAGATTTTTACCAACAAAACATTAATGGGATCGTTGGAGTTTAGTCGACCACCACATTTTCCACGTTATCAATGGTCAAGATTACTTGTTGGCATGCTCTTTTACAAATAAAGCTATTCAAACAGGGAAAATTGACAGGGTTTAGTGACAAGTGATGTGTGTTAACAACTGTCTGACTGCCTTTTTTCCTAACCGTCAAATGAAAAAATGACACGTGTCCTCCTATTTCAAATCCCATCACTGAACATGTTCATGTAGCACGGTTCACTCTTTTATAGTTATATGTTAGAATTTAAACTAAGGACATAATGCAATAAAAATTCAACCATCGATAAAAGAGCATGCCCGAAGATAACATTTTAATTAGAGAAATGAGAGTTTTGTTGGCTCTGCCCTGTTAGAATTAAAGAAAAAAAAAATCTAGAATCTTGTTGAAGTGATGTTTAATATGCATAATATGGATTTTTGATTTTTCACAAGACAAGTGCGAAAAATAGAATGCTTGCAAGATGACACGAGGTTAAGCTAGACAATATTGACTCGGATTAAAAAAAAGAATTTAAACTATAATCTATTTACTACTATTTAATTTTACGTACCAAAAAAAAACTCTAACAAAAGCTATAAAATCGTAATGAATAACGTATACTTACATTGAACTTGTAACGACGAACCCCACATTCCACCATTGCCGCCGGCAACAATAAACAAGTCACTAGCAGCAACGCCCGAACCCATGCACCCATCTCTCTTTCTCTCAAATGTGTTTTCTTAGTCCCACTTTTTCAGTGTACTATAATGATCTTTTAAAGGAGTAGCTCCATTTTGGGTTGTTCAAATAATAAATATATTTGTTTTGGTGGACAGAAGATACTTAACAAAGAAGATGCATGTGTGAAAATGACTCAAAACTCCCTTAGTATGTACAAACATTTAAAAGTATTCGCTTGTTTGAAAAAGTATTAAGAATTCACTAAGTGGTCGTTACTATATAATTTTTTTTTTTTTTTTTTTTTGCTAACTCCTCTTCGCTTTCTTACTAATTAGAAGGAATAAAGGAGTCCGTCGTCCCGAGAAACCAAGTTAAACCTTTTCAGCTGAATTATCTGTCTACTAAACCCCACGGATAAGTAATTACTTTCTAAAGACAAAACACTAAATAAAGGGAAAACAACAAGAACAATGCTACATTTACAGATACATACACTCACAAGGGGGGTGAGTGGGTAATTATTATTTTTTTTTTATTGCACGGGACCTACCTCGTGTGAGACGATGTAAGAATTCTGTAAATTAAATAGTTCTGTACAAATGAATCAATTCAAACAACAATCCCTTTCTTGGGAAGAGAAGCAGTTTAGGAGCAGTTTGTCAATATCAACTTTTCAACCATATATTTCATCAATTTTATCAAAATTTACTACTCACTTCGTCTCATTTATATAAGCTTGTTTTGTTTTTTACACGGATTAAGAAATCTTAATTAATGTTATTGAAAAAAATAATTTTTACTAAAAACTTTCTTAGTTTATCCTAATTTAATGATCAATAACTAGTAGTAAATTATTATTTGAAGTAGTAAAGAAATAAATGTATATTAGTAAATAAACCAAACAAAACCTTGTTAATAAAGAAACAAGACTGTATAATTGAGACAAGAAAAGTACGTCTATATAAATGAAACGGAATGAGTAAAACGTTTATAAAAAACTGTCAAACAACCCCCCAAATTATAAGCCATTAATTGAAATTACACGCTAAATTCGGTCCAATCCACTTCACCTTGGATTAGGTCAATACTAAATTAGGTTGGTCCAACTACAGTTGTTTTATTAATGCAAATCCTTGACAAACAAGTCCTTTACATAATCTTTTTATTTAAAAACTAACAAAAAAAGGTCAATTTAAAAGCTATATATATATATATATATATATATATATATATATTAAAAAGTACTCTTTTTAATTAATTCATTTTGTTTCCAAAGAAACCATTTAAATTTATTACACTTGGGAGATTTGCTTCTTAGCTCCTGTTTGAGTCACATTAAAATTTTTATTCTCGTTCTTTTACTCATTTTCAACCACACATTCTTCAATAAGTCCATGTTTAAGCCATATTAAAATTTTCATTCTCATTCTTCTACTCATTTTTTATCANTCCTGTTTGAGTCACATTAAAATTTTTATTCTCGTTCTTTTACTCATTTTCAACCACACATTCTTCAATAAGTCCATGTTTAAGCCATATTAAAATTTTCATTCTCATTCTTCTACTCATTTTTTATCACACATTTTTCAATAAAATAATATTTTCCATCACATCAATAACTTTTTCTTCTTTTTCAACCACACATTCTCCATCAATCTGCTATTTCAGAATACATTTTTTTAAAATAATGTGGCTCAAACACACCCTAAAATAATATTTTTCATCACATCAATAATTTTTCCTTCTTTTTCAACCACACATTCTCCACTAATCTACTATTTCAGAATACATTCTTCCAAAATAATGTGGTTCAAAACAAATAAGAATTTAATATGGTCGATTGTAGTTGCTCATAATGTAATTACGATAAATATTCTAATAAATCTATCGATTAAAAACAGCGAAAAAAGATTTGTATAGTATATTCAAATTTATTAAGAATAAAATGTATAAACGAAAGCAAAGTCTTGTCTGATCATAAATAAATAGAAGCAAGTATATTAGTCTAAAGGACAAGAAATTACGTGTCAGTTAATCGTAGGCCAATGGATTGTCAAATAGAAGAAAGAAAAAAAAAATTAAAAATAAAGCTTCTGTGAGCTGTCCAATGCTGTAATTTATACTTCGAGAAGGTGAAGTTGAATGGGGACATAAAAAAGGATTCAGTTGGCTGATGCCTTTCATGGATTCTTGAAGAGTTTTCTGTCTGAAATTAAAAGAAAATACTAGTGGTGGCTAACAGCTCATTTTCAGTTCAAGAGGTAATAGAAATCATTGGATTAATATTTAAGAATAGCTTGTTAAATGCTTGTTTGGGACTTGGCATAGCTTAAAAGTTGTTAAAAAGTTGAGTTTATAGTCGCAGTTAATTTTAATCAACTTTTCAACAGTACATTTCATCAACTTTTATTAAAATCTGATAATTTTTTTTTAATCAAAAACTTCGTCAAACAACCCCTAAGCATGCTTATTGTACGGTGCAACATTGTTCAGTACAACGTCCTAATAGTTTTGCTCGATTTCAAGTCTTGTATGGCCAATGCAAATTATATCGTGTTAAGCGAAACTTATATCTTGTTGTGGAAAAGGAGTTTATATGATTTGGTTTAAGATTGGCAATATGGTTGGCTAAGTTAAAGAAGCTATTTATGTTGGTAAAATTTGGTGCATGAATTATTTCTAGTTAATTATAAATGTATGCATGCAAAATGAGCAAATAACGATTTATTAAAACATAGAAAATAAAAAAAATGTAGAAGGAAATAAAATGAAGTGAGGTACACCGTATCAAATCTCTCAAAATAAAATATTTCTTTCAAAACTATTATTGCAAAATATTAATTTTATTGATCGAACTAATTACCTTGATCATACTCTTTTTGAGCGGAATAAAACATAATGTTTTAAATTGAATGGATAATATTTTGCTTTGAAATAATTTGGACAGAATATTGGAGAGGAGAATTTAGAAATCAATACAATCGAATGGTTGGCTATATTGACATCGCATTTTTTACTTGTTTCATCACTTTTTAATTGCACTAAAGGCTCTCGATTATAAAACTTGTATCTCTACCTATTTTCAGTTGCATTCTTGTCTATATTTTTCGTATTAACTAACGTTTGGTCCACGATATTAGTTCATGTCCAAACATTCTACTAGCGTGCTTTAAAATGAGGGTCTGGTGTCACACTTATATATTTGTTATATATTTCCTTATTTATAAATAAAATGACAAACAATTCTTTCTACGCAATCCCAACGGTTTTCGTTTGGAGAAAAATCGCCATTTGGGACAAGATGTGATAATTAGTGGAAATTTGAGAATAAGAATACGAAGAAGAATAATTATGGACATTAGTGCAATAAATAGATAAGGTTGGGGGTGTTTAGTATAATTAAAAAGTGGTGTAACTAATAAAAATCATGTTGTCAATATAATTACCATAATTGAATTGATTTGGGAATAATAAAAATGGAATTAAATGTGTTGAAAATATTTTTTATTATGTACCATTAGATGACACCATTTTAGATGGGAACATAATACGATGGTCCAAGTCGCAATATATCCAAATGTCATGATTCTTTATTATGCACACATTTCAGACCTACTGAAGTTTCAATTAACGCATATTAATCATTGATATTAGATGGCATTAATAATTATCCACGATGGCAATTGAGGTAAGAGACATTGGATGTCACCTATCTTAGAGCACCACATGATAGGCCATCGACCACCATGCCTACCACCGTGAGGCCTTCTACATACACGTAGGCCGGCTACTGCTATAAAGTCGTCAACCACCATGAAGTCGCCTACTCTATAAAGTCGTCGATCACCATGAGGCCGTCTACCACCGTGAAGCTGTCAACCACTGTGAGGCCGTCGACCCCCATGCCGCCTACCACCATGAGGTTTTCTATGTTTACATAGTTCGTCGCCACTATGAAATCGACACTGCGCATAACCACACAAATGGTAATGAGTTGGACGGGAACCGCCCACAACAAACAGGGGGACGACCAACTGCTTGAGAGTGGGGGGTCACCCTTTCATAAAATGGGGGAAGTGGGAAGACCTATGTGAGACACATGGCAACATTAACTGTTGAATGAGTGCGTTGCATCATGTGCCTATAAGTACCTCTACGATGAGAAAGGTATGGATTCTTGGAAAACCAAACTATTTTTGAATTCCAATTATTCTCTCTTCCTACTTCCTAAAATCGACTACTAATTCTCACGTCGGAGGTAAAACGGGGAGAAAACCCCGACCTCATTTTTCGGGTAGCAATCGCTAATTGGAGTAATCGGAATACCGTACACGTCCAGGAGAACACGAAGGTCAATCTCGCTACAATTTTAATCATTATAAACTCGTAAATTCAACAATTCTCCAAATGAATAAAAGAAATCGACTCAATGCGAGAAAGACTAAGTAGTACTATCCAAAAGATAACGTATCACGATGGGTAATTTTTGCTTTGAGCTTTGATAAATTTTTTATTGAACTCATTTGGCCATCCAGTGAACACAACATTATGAATTGTCAGCCATTATTGAGAGCCTACTCAATAGATCAAACACATTATCTCTCATATCACATTTGATTTTATATTATATTCATTATTTCGGCCAAGAACTCTATTGTGTTCTACAAGTACATTAGATAATTTGTCTAAGTAAAATTACCACGGAACTGACTAAGTTAGCTTCTCGCGTGTTATGTTCTACAAAGTGTACCATACAATACTTCGCTTGTACTATTTCAAGGTATAATCATTATTAAAAGAAAAGTTTATCATCAACAATCTTTGTAATAGTACAAGGTAAACACTAAACATATCTGCTAGCTTTTCTCATGACCTAACAAGATAAATCATATTGTTCCATTTGAAATCAACTGTCAAATAATATTATGTCTACTATATTTGTGTCTTGACATATTGTCATTTGTAATTTTTTCTACCATTAGTTACTGTTGCTTGATAAGCGCAATTTAAACAAATAGCTGGCATGGACTTTGACTGTATCAGAATATCTTCCACGAAGTGTTTCAATCATTCTGCTGCTTCTTCTCTTTCCGTTCCATATTTATGCATAGAGTTAGAATAGGCATGGACAATAAAATTTATCCTACTGATAATCTCAAAACAGTCATGCTTCTTTTCTAGCTTCTATTAAAACTATAATTTTAGATAAAATCTCTGCCCCCTAACCTTTTTCACCTAAAAAAGTTAATTTACTATGCAATTCTATGTTAGTACAAATGTGACGAGTAGAGTCGGTGTCAACCTGCCATTCTTCGAGTAATCTATCATGCTGATTTCAAATACCTTTGTTGAGAGCATTAGATTTCCCACCCTGTTAGACAATTTATCTTCCCAAAATATGACGCTTCTTTTAAAATTAATACAGCGAAATATTAATTTTGTCAAGTGAATTAACCTTGATCGTACTCTTCTTGAATGAAGCAAAAACACGAGCTTTTGAATTGCTTGAACATAATTTTGCCCGGAAACAATTTGGATAGTATATTGGAAATATGAGAATTTAGAAATCAATAAAATTGAATTGATTCGGAATGATAAAATTAGAATTAAAATGAATTCAATTATAGATTTTAATATGATATAATGAATGGTTACATCTTTGGCGCAAATTCATTTGATCTATTAGATCACACAATTTTAGATTGGGGTATGATATGATGTTTAAATCGCATCATGTGAAAGGTCACGACTCTTTATTATATGTTCCAATAGTACGTATCCAAATTCCAACGTCAGCAATCTTTACAAATTTTCTAAACGGATAGTAACGATGTGTGCAAATGGAAATGAAATATAAAGTATGGTGACTTAAGTGGTATAAAAGAAAAGCTTGGTGACTTAAGTGAAACCCTGCCAAACGTTTAGTGATCAGCCGTGTATTTTTTCCTCTTCAGCAACCAAGGAAATGTAATTGCCACCATGCTTGGGGATGATCATTTGTTCATTAACCGTTAAATCAAATTTTAGTTTTCTAAAGAATTTTCCTCAATGGTTCGTAGACGATTCCAAGATGCTAAAACAGGTAATTCACCATGCTACAATTTCGTAATCTAGAAAATCAATCCCAATTCCCATATGACATTGTATTTTTATTTTTGCGATTTAATAATGCCACTGTTACATCTATTCTTCCAGAATTTAGTAAAATAATTTCAGGTTATTGAATGTGTAATTTACAGTAATCTTTTCATTGTTTCCTGAATTTACTTATCATTTATTGTATACCGCCTTTGAAATGTTCGACAAAATGCCTCAGTTGAGATATATGTGTAAACACTAAACAGTAAAGTAATTTTGTAATAATGCCAATATTTTTTTACAGGGATGTCAATGCTGAATTCATTCAATGCCGAGAAATATTTGAAGAAAGTCGGTTTAGGAAAAGAAGACCATCATTTCTGGAAGCAAGTGGGAAAGGCACTGCTATGCACATATACACTTTTTGGCATAGCGTGGCTTTGGAATGAAACTTCACCACTGGGTTGGTGGACGCTAAAACCGAGACCTAAGGAAGAGAAAGAGCTGTCTCATTTGTATGAGCGCCGAAAGTTCCCTTACCCGGGCGATGAGGAGGCAATGAAGGATTTCGTTGCTAAAGGTGGTATGATTGGAACAACCATTGGGCCAAAAGGGGTCATTGAAACGGATAAAGATTCGTATAATTATCAGAAGGCATTGCAAGACAAGAAGTTTGATCAGGAGGCTTTGAAACTTTGGTCGAGGATGAGAAACGAGGTTATTTCTGAACTTCAAGATAAAGGATTTGATGTTGAATGAATGCTTTTAGCAAAGAACTGCTTTTTTATGTCTAGTATTTAACTCTTATGAATATTGTGATTTTGTGGGATGAGACTTGTTGATGTTTTGTGTTTTCAGTATTCTTGGAATGGATAATCGGATTTCCTTTTTCTGTTTATATCTGAGTGGAATAAAACAGTAGATGAGTGTATACATCAATCATCCGAGGATGGTCTGTATGTTCACTACTTCACTTGTCGTCTGTGTAAAAATTATTTGACTTCCATTGATGAATAACTTAGTATGAACTATAGCTAGTGTTGGTTGTGAATTTCTCTGTAGCCTGACTAATAACCTCTCAATGACTTATATTGTGATATGCAAATGTTTTTCCATATGTTTGGATTTCTAAGCGAGACATTGGTTCCTTGGCTTGTACCGTAACCCCAATTTCTGGCGATACAATGAATGAGAGTCCAACTACGTTGCATTGCCAGAATTCATGTTGTGTATTTGAAAGAGGTTGACCTTGCTTCTCTCGTGTACATGCCGAGCCCCTTTTTAACTTCTGAATGGAACCATTTCTAATTCCACAGTGAATTTCTTCATCCAAATTCCTTTCTTTGCTACTTATATAATACTAATACTAATGTATTTGAATACGGTGGGTCGGTGGGGTAGGAATTAATTGTTATCTCCTATTCTACCACTTACAAAATTGATCTTGCCACAATTGAACTACAATATAAATCATATATGGTCTTTCTATCATCTACATGTGATTGAAAACTTGAGCTTGAATTCCTCCATTTTCATAGTCCTATAGCATTAATCTTTAGTCCTTTGCTGTATATGGATTGGACAAATATATGCCAGTAGCACAAGACACGAGATATTTAAAGCCAATCTCTTAAAGTTTTCATCAATTATTTTCTTGTTTTTCTGCTAATACTAGGAGTTTTTTTCTACTTCTCTTTTGAATGTGACATAAACTAGTGATCTTCCTCAATAGTACAGTGATAGGGACGTGACTGCTAAGAAGATAGGAAGTGTTAACTATTTGATCTGAAAGCTTAAATCATTAAAGAGGAGCACATGCATTTATTTAAATATTTTCTCCGACATGAACCTCACGTGTAGACGATGTTGATATTTTATTAAGTATCTGACACGTGTAAAATATTAAAATCGATGGTAATGTTGCATAACCATGCATAAGCTTAAAAGTTTTCGATCATGGAAAGAAGGCCAATGCCAAGAAAGAAACAGACAAGTTTATGAAGATGAAGTTTAAGTTTTTGTCAATGTCTCCTGTAGTGATTTGGCTATCACGGTGTTGGATATACTTGGCTCTAATTTCCTTCAATGTTCACACAGATGGGATGTTTAATTGGCAGTTGCCACAAGACAGATAAGTTCACAAAATTTGCTGTATTATGGTGAATTTCGTAATTTTTTTCCTGTTCTT
The DNA here is from genome assembly GCA_903798365.1 of Fraxinus sp. 1973-6204. Classification (NCBI taxonomy): domain Eukaryota; kingdom Viridiplantae; phylum Streptophyta; class Magnoliopsida; order Lamiales; family Oleaceae; genus Fraxinus; species Fraxinus sp. 1973-6204. The sequence goes on along the minus strand of CAIGRR010233531.1, from coordinate 1,055 downwards.
TTCGTGTAGAAACTAAAAAAATATGTTATTTGATACCGATTATGAAAAAATAATTTATTTAGTTTAATTTTCAGTATATATCCTACCTGCTACCACTTAGAGTGGCCTAATTTCTTCTCTCTCATGCATACAAGATGTTGGCTCAATTACTTGCATACCATGAACATTTGGCTAAAGGGTCAAAAAATAATTGTAGATGATGATGATAAAATATCTGCCTGCCTCCATTTGAAACCCTCATTTACATACCCCCCCAAACTCCAGCTCATTTGCATATGAACTAATGAACTTTGGCCCAAATAATTGTGTTTTTGACCTTTTTGTTTATCATCCTACCTTTTTGGACCTATCTTAAGGATACTTTTAAGCTTTTTCACTATTATTCATGCTAATATTAGCATGGTCAATGGAGATATGCGTTATTTAAAATTTGAAATAAGGGAGGTTTGAGTAATTTTTAAAATAGAAGGGAGTGTCTCTGAAATTGCAGGGACGTATGTTTGTGCAATATTTGAAAAGGGATAGGGTGTCTATAAATGGACATAAACCTCATGAAGGTCTTCGTAATTTGTCCTAAACTTTCCCTATATATTTAGCTCGTGATGGTACTTCACAATTTAAAGTCTTTCTACAGTTGAATCAGCAAGTTCTTGAGTCACCATAGAAACATAGATAGGGTTAATGGCCGAATGAAAAACGAAATTTTGCAACATTTTTTGGTACACGTTTACTTGCATATTACGTACACTACTGATTAGTATAACTGTGGCAGCTTGGCACCCTTTTATCATGACGTGTTTGGCTTTTGAAATGAAGTTTGAATTGTGTGTGAAAAAGATGATGAAAAAATGAAAAAATTGAGAAGAAATGAAGAAATGGATCGAAGAAAGGTGACGTGAGACTTGGGACTTGGCCAATGATTTGGTAAGCACATACTAGTTGTTCATGAGAGTAGACACGAGCAACATGAAGAGAACTAAGGGCCTGTTTGATACATTTCTTTTTCCATGGAAAATGAAAACTTTTTTCTAATTCCAGCTTTTTGTCCTGTTTGA
>CAIGRR010233418.1:0-12541 GCA_903798365.1 Fraxinus sp. 1973-6204 | reverse complement strand
TATTTAAAACCGGGGGTATTTTGGTCATTTTACACTGAAAAATAGTGAAAGGGATGTTTTCCACACTGAAACGTTGAAATAGGGGCGAAAATGCAAAAAAATGAAACGTTGGGACGTTTTGCACACTAACTGTCAAACGTAAGGACATTTTGTGCTAATAAGCCTCTTAACTTTTAAGCTCTTATCTTTCTCTGTCGTCTTGATTTGCTCAATTTCGGCATAACCTCCGTATAAAGATCTACAGACTGTGTATCTCTATATCCCATGTTAGTATAATTTGGAGAGCAAATTGATTAATTAACTGATTCGGTTGAAGATTAGGGTTTGTGGACTGCAACTGTGCTTTGAATTGGGTGTAAAAATGGTGGAGAGAAGAAGGAAGCCATTGGTGCTTTCTTCAACTAAAGCTCTGATTAATTCTGTATTAAAATCTCCATCCAAAACTGAAGAAATTCATCCAACTGAACCTCTGCCGTCCGTCCATAGTTCCTCCCCCACTCTGCAGTTAACGGCGGGAATTCTTGGATTCTGTAATGGCGAGGATGTGGTTTTACCCCTTCTTGATGATTCTGCATTGGTTGGCCTTTCCACTTCTGTGCTGAAACAGTTATCTATCACTTCAGGCTCTCTGGTATAATTTTGTCATTCAGCTCTAGTGTAGTATTTTTGTATTACTTTTAAGTAAATTAATTCTGGGTTTATGTAAAGTTGGAACAATCAGTATATTGATCGTCAAATTAGCGTAATTGGTTGAGTTATTTATTAATTTACAACTGTCCCTACTAGTTTTTTCATTCTTTTGCTTCAAAGAAATTTAGTGGCTTGCTAATATAATCATTCCGTGGACACACTCGACACACATTGGAAAAAACTGTCAACTTACAACTTTCGGATAATTTTGTGTTTTTGAGTGGAACCTTGATGGATCATGGAATTCATTGACCCATTTTTTACCTTATTTTTAACAAGTAGATACTCATCAAGAATGGAGATAGCAATATAAGTAGAATTGGACAAGCAGTGGTTTTAGATCCACCGAATGCTGATGAGAACTCCTCCAACAACACATCAATCCCTTCTCATTCTCCTCGAATAATACCGAATGCTGATGAGAACTCCTCCAACAATACATCGATCTCTTCTCATTCTCCTCGAATAATGCGGCTCTTACCATCATATACATATCCTCAAAGTCAATCTACACATTTTGATCCTCAAGTGGCATATTTATCTCCCATGCTAGCATTCAATCTAAATTTACATTTGTCATGCTTGAAATATATTTTGCACCGAGGGAAAGAGACTTTGTCGTCTTTGTTTGAAGTCAATGTTGATGGTGACATAAGTGAAAAGGACAATGAGCTGACTATCATTAGTCTAGGAATTGAACCATGGTCTCAGTTGCCAAAGTATGCCTCACATTTGAGGGTTTCTTTTGTAAAGATTCCACAATGCGGTACCCTTGAAACCCTTAAAAGCAGTTCATCTATTGAAGCGAAAGATCGTCAAGACTTGATAGATTTCGCGTTGAACAACTACTTTGCTATCGATAGATATCTTGCCAGAGGTGATCTCTTCAATATATGCATAAAATGGAACTGCAACTCAGAGCTATGCATCCCTTGCAGCCAAAATATGCAAAATGGTGGCAGTGAAATAATATACTTCAAGGTTAATTATTTTTTTCTTCAATTTCTTTTGTCTTGCTAATTGCTTGAGGAATGTTGCAGTACTTATTATAATTTTCATCATGCGAATTTTCAGGTTGCGTCTATTGAACCATCAGAGGAACCTGTTCTTAGAGTGATTCATAGTAAAACTGCTCTTGTGCTAGGAGGGAGTGTTCCTTCTGCTGTTCCCCCTGATCTTTTAATTCCTGGACCAAAAAAATTCACACCTTTACAAGGAGACACAGTCCAGGCTTTGGCCTCCATACTTACACCAACTCTATGCTCATCAACACTTTCATCAAAATTCAGGGTTGCCATCCTGTTATATGGTCTTCCTGGTGAGTAATCAACTTCTCAATTCACAGCTTAGAACCAGAAAGAAGTGATTTTTATAGTTTAATGCCGGAAGTACAAAAATTAAATTTATGATCCATGGTTCCTGAATGTTTATTATGAATTCTGACTGACCTCTAATTTCTGCACCTTTAAATACAAAATATATTAAACAATCATGGCTGAAGATTTTGAAACTTCAGAAAGCTTCTCTAACTTTTCAAGATAAGTACTTTGCATATGCCATAAATTTCTGATCACAATTTGCAGGTTGTGGGAAGAGGACTGTGATTAAACATGTTGCTCGAAAGTTGGGCTTGCATATGGTTGAATACAGTTGTCATAATCTATTGGCATCTTCTGAGAGAAAGACATCTGCTGCAGTAGCTGAAGCCTTCAATACAGCCCGCAGGTATTTTGACATCCCTGAGTTGTCAAATAATCAGCAATAGTGTTATTATACGGTGAATTTATGTGGTTTCTAAATATGGCTATTTGTACAATGGTTTCTATTACATTGCAAACAGTATTACCCCTGTGCTTGAAGGAGGGGACAAATGTAAATAGCTGGAAAGAAATATTGAAAAAGTGTCTCTCTTCTCTTTTCCTTTTTTCGTAACTTCCAATGCAAACCCCGAAATCTGGAATAGGGTACAACAGGACAAAAAGGATACTCTTTCCGACTTATGTTTTGTTTTCCTTCTCGTATTCCCGATGCCATATGCCACCCATCCATTATGATGTGTTCACAACTACCAGATACATGAAATTGCATTTCATTTTCACCTTCCATTTTCATATTTTAATTCTTTTTCTGGAAAAAACCTGTCATTCCTCAATCGTTCAAGGCTTCTTATTCTGGATTTCAGCGACTGGACAAATGCTTCGGGATGTCCTGCTTAAAAATCATCAAATACAAAACATATAGCATATAAGGTTTCTAGTAATAAAATTTTTGATGCATATGTTTCTTCTTTTCATAAATTTTAGTTTTGAATTAGTGACTTGATGTTGTTTAATTCTGTCCTGACAATTCTAATTTATTGTATTTTATCATTGTTGCAGATACGCTCCTACAATTCTTCTGCTTCGCCATTTTGATGTATTCCGTAATTTAGCATCGCAAGAGGGTTCACCACAAGAGCAAATCGGTGTTAGCTCGGAAGTTGCGTCTGTCATTAGGGAATATACTGAGCCAGTTCTCAAAGATGAAGTTGATGATTTCGAAGAAAAAATATTTGGTGATCCTGTAAGATGCGAGCTATCTATCCTAGATCACTTATTTTCTAATCCTTTTGTAAACTTTAAAGCTTCCTGATCAAATGTTAATTATATTCCTGATCAATGTGTATAGTTGTCAAATATACCTTCTTGTTTCATCCTCTTTAGTTGTTTTGCTTTATCCCATATAATATGAGCATACAGTAAGGAGACAGAATTCACTCTATTTTGAACCTATCCCGTTTCTGAGGACAATGTGCATCTGGTGGAACTATGCCAAAGCGCTAGTGATGAGTGTTTATCATCTTTCGGAAAAGACTTAATAAGAACTTTGGATGTCCTTTGAATTTTTCAGCTCCTATGCTTCTATTGCCCTTCAAAAACCTGACTAACTTAAAGCACACATCTCTCTTCCAGCATTCACTTTTAAGTGAGTTGGGAATTACAAAAAGTAACCTAGTCATAGTAGTGAATGAGGACTCCTAGATTAAAATGGAAGTTCTTGTAGTTAAAACGTGTTTGAAAGAAAACTATTAAGTGTCTGTATTGATTCTTATGTTGATGCAGCACTTCAAAGTAGCTGAAAGGATAAACAGGCACCCAGTATTGTTAGTTGCAGCTGCAGACAGTTCTGAAGGCCTTCCACCAACAGTTAGGCGTTGCTTCAGTCATGAAATCAGTATGGGACCTTTGACAGAAGAACAAAGGATTCAAATGTTGTCCCAGTCTTTTCAAACTGTCTCTGAATTGGTTTGTAATGTATGTTACTATTGTTTACTGTTGATATTATAAATGATATGGTAAAAGTAGGATTACTGTACCTCTTTCCCTCAGGGTTGGGACAAAAAATCATTTCACTTCCCTCCTTTATGTCCCAATGTTAGTCAAACATGATGCAACAATCACGTCATTATGTAATACCGAAATTTAATAAATGGTAATATCATATTGCACGAACGTTGATTCAAGGAGAATAATAGAAAGATGGAATAAGTGAAATTGTATTTGATGGTTCCATTGTTCTTTTTCTCATAAATTGTTTTGTGACACCTTTTCTCTGGTTGTTGAATTTAACGGATCAGATTATTGCTTACTGCAGACTTCTTCAGAAGATCTTATAAAAGACATAGTTGGACAGACTTCAGGTTTCATGGCCAGAGATCTGCGTGCTCTAGTTGCTGATGCTGGTGCAAATTTAATATCTAGTACCAGTTTCCAGGAAGAGAAATTTAAATCTGGGGAAAAAAGCAAGTTTTCACTCGATTCCAATCCAGTGGAGAATTGCGTGCCCACAGAAAATGCACCTCGGAACCTGGGAAAAGAAGACATTATTAAAGCACTGGAAAGATCGAAGAAACGAAATGCATCAGCTCTGGGTACTCCAAAGGTAATCTGAGTGAATTCAAGCTCGATAAGATGCTTTGGTCTTTCTTCCATAATCTAATTTCCTGGTAAAAATGGAAAGAGAAACAGATAATGGAATCAACATGGCCAATCAAAGAAGTGGTATGTTGTTGAGAAATGTTGACTTTGTCGTATTTTATGTATCAGAAAAGGTGAAATGGTCATTTTGGTAGCAGTTCATAAGTTTATTAACAGTTAGTTAATACATGCAGATATTTATATATGTTTGTATACTACCATCCTTATCATCCCCTTTAATAAAATATTCGATTACCTTTCAAAAAAAAAAATCCTTATCGTCCCCTTGGATGATACTATTGTAGGTACCTAATGTCAAATGGGAAGATGTTGGTGGGCTTGAGGATGTAAAGAAATCAATTCTGGATACTGTTCAGGTGAGGCCCTTTTTCTTGTTTACTGCTGCACAAGGATGGATTGACTATAAATATAGGTTTTAGTATTATTTTCGTATAATCAGGATAGAAGTATATTTTATGGCAACAGAATAGACGATCTTTAGCTGACGATTCTCTTAAAACTTCTTCTAAGTCTAAAAGATTGTGCCTAAGCTTGAGGTTGACTGTTTCGAAGTCTATACTTCAATTTTTTTTTTTTAGGGTAAATAGCACAAAACGTCCCTACCTTTTAATGTCATTGTGCAAAACGTCCTTACCTTTCATTTTTTGACATTTTCATCCCTACCTTCCACCTTTCATTGCTCAAAAGGCCCTTTTCAACAATTTTCCAAATAAAATGATGATTTTACCCTCATATTCAAATGAAACAAAAAGAAAAGAAAAGAAAAAATAAAAAACTAATTGCAACCATACTCCCAATATTTTAAAAAAAGTACAAACGAATCCTAAATAAATTAGAAAAAAAAAAAATTCATTTCTCCATCTCCGCCCAAACATGTACTAACCTTGCAAGAAACTCTCCACCCAATGCCACCGCCTCATCCACCATCATTGCCACCGCGTCTATTCCCAATTCCCCTTCCAATTTTCGTCCCAAATACGTCCATTTTCCCTTGCTTCCTCCCGAAAATGAGCTTATACAGGAACTAGACCATCAGATCGCATAATGTGGTGATGCCATGGAGGCCATACAACCTGAGCCTGCATCTGAACAGCCCTAACTTTCGAAGCTGTGGCTCGATGAAAAAACTGCTCCTGTGACAAAAGCCTAACATTCCTCAAGTATTGATCAAATGGTATCGCCCCTTCTTGGGCCGCTTTATCTAGTGCGTAAATCACGTCCTCAAAGCCAAATCTGATACTGTGCAATCCAGCATCTGTTTTGAAAGGGCGTCGCAAGGCTCTAATGCGTCATCCACATCCACGCTATTAATTGGGGGGTGGATGGGAAATTGTAAGAGGGATTTCATTTTCGGGAGGAAGCAGGGGAAAATGGACATGTTTGGGACGGAAAATAGAAGGGGAATAGGCGCGGTGGCAGTGGTGGTGGAGAGTTTTTTGCGAGGTTAGTACGTGTTTGGACGGAGATGGAGGAATGAATTTTTTTTCTAATTTATTTAGGATTCGTTTGTACTTTTTTTAAAATATTGGGAATATGGTTGCAATTAGTTTTTTATTTTTTATTTTATTTTATTTTTGTTTCATTTGAATATGAGGGTAAAATCGTCATTTTATTTGGAAAATTGTTGAAAATGACATTTTGCGCAATGAAAGGTAGAAGGTAGGGGTGAAAATGTCAAAAAAGAAAGGTAGGGACGTTTTGCACAATGACATTAAAAGGTGGGGACGTTTTGTACTATTTACCCTTTTTTNTTTTATTTTATTTTTGTTTCATTTGAATATGAGGGTAAAATCGTCATTTTATTTGGAAAATTGTTGAAAATGACATTTTGCGCAATGAAAGGTAGAAGGTAGGGGTGAAAATGTCAAAAAAGAAAGGTAGGGACGTTTTGCACAATGACATTAAAAGGTGGGGACGTTTTGTACTATTTACCCTTTTTTTTTATATGAAATTTTTGGCACACTAGATATTGGCTTTATGGATGCCTGGTTTTGTGATGAATTACTTGCCAAAGAGTAAAGAATTTGTTGCATCCGCCTTGCAGTTCATGTGATGGTCAAAGTGCATTGAGCAAGCTTTTACTACATAACAATTAGTCATGTTGTAATACATTTGAGATTTTAAATCCTTCATGGGAAAGGGTTCAAAGTGATAATTTAACTTTGTGTTCAATATTTCTCTGTCTTGTTAAAAAGAAAATTTTCAGTTAATCCACGCTCACTGGACTGCCAATTCATTCATAATTTTTTTTCATATCATTGTCTCATCTTAAAATCATTAATTAAATTTGAGTAAGTATATATTTTAATAACTTCAAAACCAGTATCCAAAATATGTTTAAAGATATATTTCCAATGATTTTATTAGTATCCCCTTTCACCCCTTTCACCCTTCATTCTTCCTACACAATGCCTTTGCTATGTACATAGAAGAGTGTCATTAATATGATGTAGTCAATCTAAACTACTTTGATTGGCTCATTATAACCAGTTGATGCTGAATGTTTCAAATCATATTGGCAGCTTCCTCTCCTGCATAAGGATTTGTTCTCATCTGGGTTGCGGAAGCGATCAGGAGTTCTTCTTTATGGTCCACCAGGAACAGGGAAAGTAAGTTATAGGAGTCAGCCTTTCCAATTTTCTCCACTACGTTTTACATCAGATGAGATTTCCGACTATTTCAATATCTATGGAAGTGACCATTTCTATAACCTTTACCATTATTTTTCTATTGCAAACCTCAGACATTACTTGCAAAAGCTGTTGCTACAGAATGCTCCCTGAATTTTCTCAGCGTAAAAGGACCTGAATTGATCAATATGTACATAGGAGAATCGGAGAAAAACGTACGAGAAATTTTTCAGAAGGTAAAAGTTTTCTTTTTGTGGTGAGTAATGTTCATAGTTTCTGTTCAACTTGGAAATATTCTGATTAATTACTTCGTCTTTTTCAGGCCAGATCAGCTCGTCCTTGTGTTATATTCTTTGATGAACTTGATTCTCTTGCTCCTGCCCGGGGTGCCTCTGGAGATTCTGGGGGTGTCATGGATCGGGTGGTTTCTCAGGTGCCAATTCTTTTCTCTTTGTTCTATCAGATTTTTTTAGATCTTTTGTAACCAATATGTAAACTCAACCACCACCAAGATACACATACAAGAGTTGAATAAAAACAAAATTTAAAAGAGGAATATAAAGAAAAAAATAACTGATAAATAATCCAGTATGGTTGCCTAATATACTCCATTGTGTTTCTAGATGCTTGCAGAGATCGATGGCCTAAATGACGCTACACAGGTTGGTTATATTCTTGGACAACTGTTGCTTTATTGTTTGCACTATTTATTTCTGTCTGATTCTTTAGCCAGTTTACCTTCTTTACTTTCTTACATTTTCTATTTTTTTGTTTGGAGAGACAATAGGACTTGTTTATAATAGGAGCTAGCAACAGACCAGATCTTATTGACCCAGCACTTCTGAGGCCTGGCAGATTCGATAAGCTTCTCTATGTTGGTGTTAATTCTGAAGCATCTTACCGGGAGAGGTTTGTTGCTTGTCAGTTTACTTAACGCTTGTATTTTCTGAATACTTGCCATATTTTATCCTTCTACTGTGTTTTGCAGGGTACTTGAAGCACTGACACGGAAGTTTAAATTGCACGAGGACGTGTCATTATATGAAATAGCCAAGAAATGCCCACCAAACTTTACTGGTGCTGACATGTATGCCTTGTGTGCAGATGCTTGGTTTCATGCTGCAAAACGTAAAGTGAGTCCATTTACTCATCTTTAAAATAACCTCTCCCACTCCAAATTTCTCTTCTAAAATATAGATGGGATAGTTTTTTTTTTTTGTCAATTAACTCCTGTTATTCTCTCTGGAATTTCAAGCACCATGAATGCATATACTTTTGCCGAAGAATTAGTCGATTAATATCTGTTGCAAGAGAAATTAAGCTTGATTATTTTTGTTTCTGCTTTAGGTATTAGTTACTGATTCAGATTTAACGGCCTCACACGATCAGCCTGGTTCCATTGTTGTTGAATATGAGGATTTTTTGAAGGTACGATGACCACATGTTACAGTACATGAAAGGATTATATCCTATGAACAGTAATCAGTTAATCGGAAAAGAAAAAAAAATTGTAGTTATCGATGAACTTCAATTTATGAAGTGTGATCCTTGATGACTCTCTCTCTCTCTCTCTCTCTCTCTCTCTCGCTCTCTCTCACACACACACACACACACACACACACATCTCTGAGAGAATTTTAATGGAGTTGTCAAAGTAGTGTAATAACATCGTAGCGCATTAATCCAAGCTAGGCATTCTCCAATGCGAAAATGCGGTTTTTGCAATTCTATGAATAACGAGCAGAAATTGTGATTGATGGCTTGTTTGGTAAGGTCAGTATTAAGTAAGAAAATTCATCATGTGTGTCTGTTGTCATATCCACTAATGTATAATGCTGTATACCTAACATGTTTGTGAAAGTGTTGTGATTTAAAAAATCTGCCATAGCAATCTCTGAAATATTGTGTTTACACCTTGAAGGTCTTAGGAGATCTATCTCCTTCACTATCAATGGCGGAACTTAGGAAATACGAATTGTTGCGAGAGCAGTTACAAGGAGCCTCAAGATAAGCTGTTTCAGTGCTGTACGTATGATTATATTTACTGATCTTGCTAAACTACTTATGTAGATTTGCTGCCTGCTAATCTGTGAAGAAGTTGTATATATGATAACTTATGTAGATTTTCCTTTTGACCACAATGTTCAAGATCTTGATATAAATAAATATCATAACCCGGCGCCATTGAAATTTCCTTGAGCCCTTTTTGCTTGTAAATTGCTACAAGTTCTCCAAGCACCATTATTTAACAGCATGGTTATAAATAAGTCAATTCTTAATGCTGACCAAAGATTTTACGTATTGTCTTAAATTGAGGTTCAAATCAATCATTCTTTCTTAACAGGAATAAGAATTCATCGACTTTTCCAAAAACAGTGAGTTAAAATTACTTAATAGTTACTAATTGCTTGTGCAAACATATATATATTTTTAATCAAATGTGAAAAAAAAATAAAATCACATGGATCCGCAAGTGTGGCTTATTGAATTCTTTTTTAAGGAAAAGTTAAGCTAAGGCCACATTCAACTAGCTAGTTGACCAATGGATAGGATGCCTTAGTCATTTGAGCATCCCTAGCATCTTTTGAGTGTGTTTGAGTCACATTATTTTAGAAGAATATATTCTAGAATAGTAAATTGAAGGAAAATGTGTGGTTGAAAAAAAAAATTAAGTTTTTGATGTGAAGGAAAATATTATTGTATTGAAGAATGTGTGGTTTAAAATGAATAGAAAAATAAGAATAAAAATTTTAATGTGTATCAAACAGAGGCTTTGCCTTTTTTTTTTTTTACTGGACAATTTGAGATGCGATGACCTTCCTCATAATAGTGGTGCTGGCCGAAGAATCGGTGTTTAAAGGAAGCATCATTGCAATTGGAGTAGCCGAGTAGGGGAGCTAGGTGGAGCAATAGCCATGTCTAAATCAGTAGCCTGAGTCCGACGAGTCTCGTCATAAATGAGCCCTATAAGAGCAACCTTAAACTCAGGCAAACGAGAGCGATAAAGTAAAGAAGCCCCAGTATCATCTCGAATATTCATCATAAAATGAATAAATTGACAGCAATCTCGATATTCTATAAGAAATCGATCATCAGGAAAGGCTGGATCTGTCGATAGAGCTTATCACAAAGACTACTAACTTGGGAGTGGCAGTCAGCAATAGATTGACGAGGCTCCTGAAATATCTGATAAAGCTTAGATTATAACTGAAGTTAGAGAGCAACATCACCAGAGGAATTGTATCGATTTGCTGAAAAATTCCAAGCAATTAAGCATTCCAAAACTTAAGAAAAAGACTGAATGAAAGGAACGAAAGTATTAATAAACCATGAGAGAACCTTCAAGGCACTCATCAAAATCCTCGACGATTTCCTTGTCATTTTTTGCTGGTTGGTTTTGACTCAATCACAAAACACCATAGTTTAGGACTTGTCGGAAATAGACATATGTTGGGTTCTAGATTTCTATAGGGCGAGCAATATTCTTTACAGAAGCTCTAACAAAAAAATGCTGACCAAATCAAGGCAAACGGAGATCACTAGAAGAACGAACACCAAAAGGTTGGGATATGTGAGAGATCGTTGGAGAAGTTGTCGACAATGGTTGATGGTAGTCGACGGTATTTGAACGTATGTTCTTCGCACCAAAAGAAAGCTCCGGAGACAAGAAATCGATTCTTAGTTGATAAGTGTGTTTTTGCACACTTATTTAATACCTAAATGATCTTAAATATTGATTAAATGAGTGAGTTTCTACTCACAATTATGTAATTATTATTATTTTTTTGGGAAAAAAATTAGCCAAAAATAGAACAATGCAAAAAAGAGAGAAAATGACCAAAATCGTGCAAAATTGTGAATTTTGGGGACCAAAATGAACAAGTGTAGAAAGTTAAAGGACCTTGGATGCAATTTTTGGAGGGCATGATTGAAATGAAAGTCAAACTTTGAGTCCAAATTGTACAAGATCAAAGTTGAGGACCAGGCATGCAAAGAGTGGAGGACTAAGCTGGACGACATGAAAGGAGAAAAGACTTGTGCACGCGAGAGCTTAGACAGCGCATGTGGGAGGATTAAAAACTAACTTGAGAGCAAAGTGCTACTCTAATGCGCGGTACTTTTGTTTTTGCCAAATTTTGGAGACTTGGCTGCAAACTTTTTTGTTTTAAAACTTTAAAAACGATAGCATACGGGAGCTTCTTCTTCCATTATTCTTCTTCCCCTTTTCTTTTCTTTTCCTTTCATTTTCCTTTCTTTTATTTTGATTTTACTTGTAATTTTTGGGGCAAAAAAATCGAGAGGGCAAGGAGAATACATTTGAAGAAATAGTTGGGGACAATCAAGATCAAGCTATCAAGAATCTAAATCCAAAGAGGGTCTTATCTTCTCTCTTGTATTTTCTTCATTATCTTCTATTTGCAATATATGGTATAAAATATTCTCCTTTGTATCATATATTTAACATGGGCTAAGTTTTATTATTGAGATTTATTGTTGAAAAACATAACTTGGATTGATTTCAATATTTGTTTTTTAATATTTAAATGCTTATTTCATGTGTATCTACTATTGTATTTCATGCATTTTCATTTATGTGACTAATAAATAATTGTGTTTAGTTATTTGTACATCATTTGAGAGAAGATTGCGCATTTGAGATTGAATAGTAGAAATTCTAGGTTTGTATATGAGATAGAGATATACCCTTAACTCTATATGACCTACTGATCTATTTTTACAAAGAATTAATGCAATTGTTTGATTTTAATCGACATAGAGATATAGTAGGTTAAACCAATCAATTATGATTAATTTCGCCCGAGAGAGGTAATTAACTAAAATTGAAAAATCGAATCTAACATCATAAACTAGTAATTTATTAATGGGCTTGTGGAGAAATTAATTAGGTGACGGTTAAGCGAAACTATGAATTCCAACCACATTTTCCTCTGAAATTTTCCAAGTTTTTATATTTTCTTATTTTGTAGATTTTTAGTTATTTTCCAAAACTAAAATCTTTATTGTGTGTGTTTCTTTTTATTGTTGAAATTATATTAATTAAAATTGTGTAATCGAAAGTATACATACTCGAGAGATCGACAACTTAAACTCAAAATGTCCACTTTATTACATGAACGCAACCCATGCACTTGCAGGTTGCACTTTATAGTTTATAGAGAACGGTAATATTTTGGAATCCTAAATCAACGAGCAGAGAACTTAGTTATGGTGAAAAAACATGGG
>CAIGRR010233361.1:0-14436 GCA_903798365.1 Fraxinus sp. 1973-6204 | reverse complement strand
GAATAAAATATTCGAGTGGGCCTCTCACCCATGTAAGGGGGGTGTACACCGTGATGTACACCCCGATGTACCAAGCAATGCTCTAATTACATAACCCGCGTTTGGTTGTCATTTATCACTTGCCGTTTTTACCCTTCTACAGACACTCCAACCACCTTCAAAATTAAAGTGAATAATGAGTGGCTTCGCATGGAGGTAAATAGGGAAAAACATAAAGTAGATTCTTCAAAATTCACATGCAACCGTCCTTTGTTGTCAAAACCTTCAATCAATTGAAATTGGACTGCTCTGTGCAACAGGCAAATAATCTCTAAAAATGGGCGAAAAATATGGAACAAACAGGCGCATAGTGAACTAAATTTGATAAAGCATCTTTAAAATGGAACCCACCAAAAGAATACATTTACATAGAAAGGACATACCAAAATCTTCAAAATATCCTCCATTATTTACACACACACTCTCTCTCTCTCTCTCTCTCTCTCTCTCTTCACACAACTCTCTCAGACTCAGTCTGCACAAGCTCTTCCATCTTCATCTTTATTATATTTCTTAAGCTTCTTGTTAACATTGTCAGAAGGCTTAGGTTGGTATCGCCAGACTAAAAGGTAACCTCCAATGTAATTTAATTTTGTTATTTCTATCTTTTTTTACTTAGTATTTATTACTGTTAATAATGTTACTATCTAACTCTTCAATTATTTTTCTTATCCATATAGTTCATATAATTTTGCACATAGAATTGATCATTTACTGGGGAATAATTCTTTTTCCTTTTGCCACCGATTTTTTAAAATCTACTAAAAACTGTGGTGGAATGTAATTCTAAGACCCTTCAATGTGTTTGTTCATGCTGATAGGCTTCTTTGATACTGCTGGAATATCTGCTGTTTGAGCTGGAAAATTGATAATGGCAGGAAACATTGTCACTTCCGTTGTTGGGAAGGTTGCGGGATTCGCAATGAACCCAATTTGGCGCCAGTTCGAGAATATATTCTGCTACGATAGCAAAATTGAAACTTTGAGGGATAAGGTGAAAGCTCTTGAAACTAAGGAATCTGAGGTGAAAGATTTGGTTGTTGAAGCAGAAAGAAACGTGGAAACTATTAAAACTGGTGTTAACGATTGGCTGAAAAAGGTTGATGACTTAAAGAAACAGGCATATGAAGTTTTGGAAAGTGAAACAAATTCTGAAATGCAGTGCCTATCCTTTATATGTCCAAATTTGAAGACCCGTTACTCGCTTGGCCGGAAAGCCACAGAGAAGACTTCTGAGGTTGCTAAGCTCCTAGAGGAACGTACATTATTTCAAAAGGTGGGTGAACCTAAACCACCGGTGCAAATACCTTCTCCAAATCCCGGTGACTTTGGAGCTTTCGAATCAAGGATATCAATAAAAGAGGAAATCATGGATGCTCTAAAGGACAAAGATGTCAGCATAATTGGGATCTGTGGCATGGGTGGAGTAGGTAAGACGACATTGGCAAAAGAAATAGCTAAGGAAGCCAAAGCTGATAGATTATTTGAAGAGTTTGCATGGGCAGATGTGTCTCAAGATCCAGATGTAACTAAAATTCAGGATCAACTTGCTAGAAAGCTCGGTTTGAAAATTAAAGATAGTGATGATAAATATGAGAGATTTGAACGACTTCGTGAAAGACTTGGAGGTGACAGAAGTAAGAGAATTCTTGTAATATTGGATGATGTTTGGGAAGATATTGTTTTGGAAACTATAGGATTTCCTTCAACAGTGGATGATAAAGGGTTGAAAATTTTATTAACATCACGCAATAAAGATGTGTGCAAAAGAATGAAAGATCATAGGATATTCGACGTCGATATTTTAAATGAAAAGGAATCGTGGGAACTTTTCAAGGAAAAGGCAGAAATTTCTGATGATGTAACAAATGTTATAAAGGGTACAGCAGCAGAAGTTACATGGGAATGTGGAGGCATACCTCTCGTCCTTGTGACTATCGCCAGAGCCCTCAGTAAAAAAGAAGATTATGAATGGAACAATGCACTTGAAGAACTACGGAATTCTAGAGTGGCCAATATCGAAGGAGTGCAAAAGGTATACTCAAGGATAGAGTTAAGCTACAACTATCTAGAGAGTCATGAAGCCAAGTCCTTGCTTCGGCTATGCTCTCTATATGCAGAAGATGCTAATATTTCAATTGAAGATTTGGTTAGATATGCCTGGGGGCGAGAGTTGTTTGGAGGTACAATGACATTGATTAAAACGAGAGATAGGGTAAACACGATTGTTGATCATTTGAAAAGTCGCTACTTACTGCTCTCAGCTGAGGATAAGGACCATGTAAGATTGCATGATGTTGTAAGAGATGTTTGCTTACAAATTGCATCTAAAGACAATATGTCGAAACACATTGATTTGAAGGAGTGGCCAAAACATGATAACAATGAATCGTACAGCGCAATTAGTTTGACTTCAAATGAGCTGAATCTGCTTCCCAGTGGGTTAGAATACCCAGATCTAAAGTTTCTACGAGTGATTTGCGATCAACAGTCAGTGAACGTATCCAAAGAATTTTTTGCCGATATGAAGGAACTCAGAGTTCTTGATTTCACCCGTATGAAGATCCAAATTCCGTCATCAATCCAACTATTGACCAATCTTCGAACTTTGTGCTTGGATCATTGTACATTAAACATTGAGATTTCTACTATCGGGAATCTAAAAAAGTTAGAAGTTCTCAGTTTTTATTGCTCTGATCTCGATCACTTCCCTTTAGATATAGCACGACTTAGCAACCTAAGGTCATTGGATTTGAGGTTCAAGCACAGCTCTAGCTATTGTCCACTTCTACATGGTATGTTGTTGCAATTGAAGAAAATGGAAGAACTGTATTTGGGTGTCATTGAAATAAGAGATGATGAGCTGGAACAACGAGGGTACAATATTAAGGAGATAAGTTCATTGACTAGTCTTAATACTTTCCAAATTTCCACAAACAATCCTCAGTTTCTGCTGCAAATATTACGAATGTTGCGCATTGAGAAGCTAGGAAGATTTCATATCGAATTGACCGACTTAGAGTACGCTCGTAGGAAAATCGGTAAACATTATTATTTCAGAAGGAGATTGCTTATACGTGGCATTACTTATGCGAGTGTGCTTTCACAACGTGCAATTAACTCATTGATGAGGAGAACTAACCATCTTTCTATAAAAATGGAGTTGAATAATCTCGATGATCTTTCTCAACGAGTGATGGAGAGGAAGAATATGTTAGATGAAGATGGCTTCGAGTATCTGAATGAAAATCATCCAACAGGGGCATTTGATGGATTACAAGAGGTAAAAATATATGGCATACCAAAAATGAAACATATGTTCAGGGGCGTCATCAAACCTCCATCACTCCACAATCTTAAGAATCTTGATATTAGAAGATGCCCCTCATTGAAAAGCCTATTTTCTGAGTCAGTTGCATCATGCATGGTGAATCTCCAAAATTTAAATATTTCCAATTGTGAGATGTTAGAGGAAGTTATTTCAATGGACACAGAACAAATTGAAGTTACCCTCCACAATCTTAAGAATCTTGCTATTGAAGAATGTCCCTCATTGAAAAGCCTATTTTCTGAGTCAGTTGCATCATGCATGGTGAATCTCCAAAGTTTAAATATTTCCCATTGTGAGATGTTAGAAGAAGTTATTTCAATGGATACAGAACAAAATGAAGTTACCCAAATGCTTGAATTCCCAAAACTACAGAGTATCGTCCTCTGGAGCTTAAAAAATTGTAAGAGCTTTAGATGTGGATCTAACAAGACTGTTGGTGTGCTGAGCCCACTGTTCAAACAGGTAAATATTTTTTTCCTTTAGTGTTTTTGCATGGGACTACATTTGTTATAAAACACATGAATATTATGAATTCTAACCGTTATATAAAATAACAGATAAGAAAATTACGAGTCTCATTTCTCAATTTCTAATTAATTCATACACATCTTTTAGTTATTGAAGCCTGTAGTCCAACCATTATAAAAAATTTTACAAACAAGTTTTAATATATTCCATATGCTTTCATTAACGGAGTGTGTAATTAATGCTTCTTTAATATTAAGAGATCTTTCTACAAATTAATGCTTCTTTAATTTCCTAATTGTTTAGGCATTATATTTGACTACAGAAATGATGAATTGTGGAACGTAGTTGTTTACTTAATTAAAGCCTTTCAGTGGGGACTTCAGTGTATTTTTGGTTTCACTTTTTTGCCCTAGTGCGAAAAATAAAACTTTTGGAACCAAAAAGGGCAAAGGTTAGGATCCGTTTCTACCAATGTTGAGGAATATTTATATTTATTACTACATGTGATAATTAGTAGTGGGCTTGATCTATTATGGGCTGAGCTGGGCTGGTGATCATGCCCAACAATCTTTTATTTTACTTTTTCCTATGAATATTTTCAAAAAATTCATGATGGGTTCTTAACACCTACAGTTCGAACTCATGTTCAGTCTCCAGCTGATCTTTACATTCTCTAATGGGCTCTATATTTCACATTTCCATAATTTTTTTTTATTAATATACAATTATTTTCACTGTTATTTACATATCCTAATTCATCTTAAGGTCTTAACTAATTCTACAAAGTTAAGGGTGATATTCAAACTTACGATATTTTATGATTACATAATTTTAGTTGACACCGTTAAGTATATTTCTTCCAGGTGACATTGCCTAACTTGGAGTCGTTGGACATTAGTGGATTGGGTTGTACTGTGACAATATTGACCGAGCTAAGGCAAATTAGATCTCATAAACTTAGAGAATTGTATATGGCCCATTTGGATGATGTGTCCATTCTGTTTGATTTTGAGTATACAAAAGATGATGCAGAAATTAGAATACTTGGTCAACTAACAGTATTGGATGTGATGTTTCTGCCCAAATTAGTTCACATTACAAGAATGTTTCCTAAAGGAAATTGCATCTTTAAGAGTTTGGAATGTCTTATTGTTCAAGGATGTGACAACTTAAGGTACTTATTCTCACCTTCAATGGGCAATTCACTCGCGGCTCTGCGAGAAGTGTCGATTCGGCACTGTAAAGCAATTGAAGAGATTATTGGAAGACAAGAAGAAGACGACACTTCAAACATCGAAATGGTGGAAGAAGGAACGACAAGCAAAATTGTGTTTCCTAAATTGAGATATCTAGAACTTGTTCGTCTTGATAGATTTAGAGTGCTTTCCTCTCACAACTATGAACTCGTGTTCCCTTCACTAGATTATTTGTTCATTTCAAGGTGCCCAATGATGACAAAATTGTGTTCAAGACAGAGTGCACCAAAGCTTGATAAAGTAGTCTTTGATGGACAATCCATTGATATTTCAAATTTCTTGGATATTGAAGGTATACATGTGTCTTCTTGATTCCCAATTTACAACATCTACCCTGTTATATACACTATAATACACAATATTAATTATTGTGTGTATAATTGATAAATTAATGTACTCTGTTTCTCAGGCTCAGTACTAGATGTGAGAGGACGACAAATTTGGTGATACTTCCAGTGTTGTTGAGGATGCAGGTACACACTTCCAACATTATTAATTATTGTATGAATAATTGGAAAATTAATATGCTGTGTTCCATAGGCTTTCTGCCATGAGCAGTTGAAGCATAATTTTTATTACAGAACAAATGAAAATTTATTCTCTAATGTATGAATTAGTTCCCCCTAACGACCTCTTTCTTTATCTCCTGAGGATCTTCTAGAAAATTTCTTATTTACTCGTTTTTTAACAAGTAATAAGCATTCCTTCTATCATTTGAAGTGAAAAGCATAAATGGTTGATGTCATTATGTTAGTAGGATTAATTTATCACTGTTTTGTTAGGATTTATGTATAATTTATTAGCAGCCTTATATTTATATTATTAGTGTTATGAGAAACTACTAAGTTCAATGTTAACAGGAGGAGGTGCAGCTAGTAAATTGGTTATTGGTGTCTCGATGACAGCTTCCGAATTCTGATATTTTCTTTCTAGGCTTGTAGTTCTGAGGGGGAGATGTCACACTGCCTTCTGGTGGATTCGGTTTCAACTGAAGGTACAAACCCAAAGCCAAAGGTTCGTGAAACTGTTGCTGTTGAAGCAACTTGTTGGCTTTTTAATCCAGAATTCAGTATCATTATGTTTGTTATGTCAGTTGTCTGCAGTAATTTGTATCTTGAAATAAAGAGAAATTTGTATCCTTGAGCTTCTATTTGTTTTGAACCTCCCAAGATGAAACCAGTTATTTCCCTTTCTACAGGTGTTAAGAATGTGTTTCTTGTCTAATTCTTTGCTACTCAAAATAAAATAATAAATTGTCAAATCTTTATCAAATAAATTGTCCCACAGTATCCACTAGACCACTAGGCATAAAACATTAGTGGTATGTTTAGAAGAAAAAACTTTTGAAATTGTTTTATGCAAATGATAGATTGAAGAATTAGTACAAGAAGGAAGAATGCCAAGATTACAACAATTCAAATCCGTTAATAAAATGGTGGCTGGGGATCAATTTAACTAATATAGAAAAGAAGTTTTACAATAAGGCGTATAAGTAAAGAAGAGTCATTTAAACAAAATAAAAAAATGAAAAGTAAACTGGAGACTTCTTATTCTCTGGCAAATTGTGCTTATTATGTTATCATTTCTCTCTGTTGTTTTGAGAGAGAGAGAGAGAGAAAGGAATTGTAAGATGGGTAAATTTCTTGAAAACTGACTTCTTTCCTTCTTTCTTTCTTCGAAATTGCAAGAATTTAACTTGTTTGCATACCTGGAAGGGAAACTATTCTTTTAATAAAAATGAAAATGGATCACTAGACAAAAGCAGTGGATTTGATACAGCAAAATTTGTCAACGAAACAAATATCCCAAGCCGTGGCAACATCAAAGCAAGCAGATTGGGTCAATGACAGTATTTACATGAAAATCTTAGACGAAACATAATAAAAAATAATAACAAGAATACACAGATTTACATGAAAATCTTAGACGAAAAAACATGGGCAGAGACGAAAAAATTCATTATATAAAAAATGAGTACAGGTGATGAACGTTTTGATGGATACACTCAATAATAATGAAATGAAAGTATGCAACCCTAAAATACATCTCATATATATGAGGTGTGAGAATAATAAAACATGTCCATACCGCAGCTCTGCTCCCGCACCCTCNAAAAATTCATTATATAAAAAATGAGTACAGGTGATGAACGTTTTGATGGATACACTCAATAATAATGAAATGAAAGTATGCAACCCTAAAATACATCTCATATATATGAGGTGTGAGAATAATAAAACATGTCCATACCGCAGCTCTGCTCCCGCACCCTCGAAAAATTATCATAATTTTACTTTCACCATATGTCTCGCACCACGAGCTTTGTGGATCGGCCAAACAGAATTCGAGTGTCATATTCTAACATAGAAGAAGTGCAAGAAACATCATTTACCAAGATAAAAAAAGTAAGTATCTCTAAAAATCATTGGATAACTTACTATCAGAGTAATTCTTATTTTACTATTGAAACAAGTAATTTACTTAATTGCAAATTTTACCGAGAATAATATATTAATAAAATTTTTAAGCTAAGCTAAACATACTCACTTTATTTAAAGTCGAAGAAAATTTTATTTAACACCTTTTTCATGTCTACTTCTAACTAAATATAAAAGAGGCACTCTAGGTTACTGTTCATAAGCCGCGAGTTGAGTCGAATGGCTTTTTGGTTCGGCTCGCCTAAGCCGATTTTTTTTTATTTACACATTTGATTCAGTATTTTTATGGTTCGGCTTGGCTAAGCCGTTTTTTTGTTTACGTTTGATACAGGATTTTTTTTTTACTCCCACTCTCTCCTCTGCATCCTCCTTTCAGCCATCTCGTTTCTTCTCTGCGTCCTCCCCTCTGCCGCCGTCCTCCGCCCCAAACCCTCCATCTCCCCCTCCTCAATCTCCTTGTTTCTAAAAACCAACCTGCCCTAACTAAAACCAGAAAACTCTTTTCCCACCTGTAAAATTGGTATGGATTTTACATTTTTTTTTCATTCAAATTTTTGGTTTCTTGTTCTTGAACACTGTACCCCCATCTCTTTCTCTCTCTCTCTCTCTCTCCAATTTCACTCGTCTTTTCTCTCGTTCTACTTTTTTTGTTCATTTGATTATTGGCTTTTCAGTTCGCTGTGAGGGAAAATGGGTAGTTGTATAAGCAAGAAAAGCACGTGTTCTTCTTCTCCTGGTCCAATTCTAAAGCCACAAGAACAGATTGTAACCAATACCCAATCGGAGAAAAAGAAGGCTGAAGAAGAAATTGTGAAGAAAGAGGTTTTTATTATGAAACACCGTAAGAGCCATGAAGTCGAAAGGCGGTCTGAAGAGAAGAAGGATGAAGCACAAAAGGTCACCGATATCGTAGAAATGGGTAAAAATTCGAGCCCGGTTAATGATATAAATGGCGATTTAGGAAATGGGAAAGGTGTTACAATGGCAACTCCGGTGAGGACATCAAGTTGTACTAAAGAAGAGGTGGATGCTATTTTGATACAATGTGGAAGGCTTAGCCGGAGTTCATCCACCGGAAAGGTTGGGCTTTCAGGTTCCGTTGTGTCGTCAGAAAATTCTGGTAATCTTCAAAGGGGAAGAAAGTACTCTGGCTCAAAAAGGAGTTTTGATTTTGATAACGAAAATGGTAGCGGGGGCCAAAATGCCGATGGAGAAAATGTTGATGGAGACAATGATGGTGTGATGAGGGGGAAAGAGCACCGCCACAGACAAAGCCAGCGTCAGTCCAGAACTAGTGGCTCCGCTTCTCAGGGGCGGAGGAGGACCCCGAGTCGTGAAAGAGACCAGGCGGTGCAGCAGCGCTCCGGCAGCAGAGAAAGAGGAGGCAGTGGGGGTGGAAGGAGGGTAAGCAGATCTCCTGGCAGAAGATCTGAATCTCCAGTAGCCTCTACTGGTGCTAATTCGGCTGCAACTTCCAATAATGGCAGTTGTAGGCCGGGAAAGATGGTCTCCGTGCCTGCCACTGTGTCGTGTTTGGCAATGGATAAAAGTAATAATGCTGGTCCTGGCGGTGGTGGAGGTGGCTCGGAACCTAATTCGACCACGGCTATTAAAAGGATCCAAGTAAAGAGAACTGCTGGTGGGGATTCGGCTGTGGGTTCGAGGAGTGCTGCTTCACCTCGCAATCGATCCCCTGCACGGGCTAATGTCAAGGGGTCGAATGATAATTCCAGTCAAAACCAGCCAGTGTCCCTTAGCCGAAGCAATTCAAGAAAGGCAGAACAATCTCCTCGTAGAAGAAACCCCCTCAGCGAGATTGATACCAACATTGTAATGGAACAGATGCCTTTGCCTGCAGGTGTTAAATCTGTTGACAACATTTTGTCACAGGTATGCATTTTTATGATATGAAGTATCTTACACAGAATCAACTATCATGCTCAAAGGGAATGGTTTGATACTAATTCATATTATAGCACCTCTATTAGCTAGTTTTGAACCGCCCCGTTTAGAAGTTTAAGCGGCCTGAGATATGCAAATTGACTTGGTTAAAGAACACCCCTCTTTTAGGTGGATTCTGTATTTATGAAAAGTCTAACACGTGCATAGCTTTTCATAAATGAGTGGAGGGAAGACATTTGACTGTGATAATGGTAGTTGAAACACCTGGTGTAGGAGTTTAAGTTGATAGAGGGAACTAATCTTACATTTTTTTTTAACAGAGAGACTAGAGAAATGTTTAGTTGTAACTTCTTTTACTTATTGAGTTATTCTATGAAATTGAGGAACACTGGATCTTTCTTCTACTATCGTACTTCAAAAACTGTCTTTCTGAAATGGCAGCAGGAATGCATTGTGCCTTTTATATGAAATTGGAACTTGAATAATATAAACGTGTCAAAAAATTGGATTTTGAACTAAATGAATGATAAGAAGACAATAAACTCTGTTTCTCAAATGCAAGGCGTCGTCTGGCATAAACGGAAGCTTCATTGAACCATAATCGATTGCCATGATATGTTGAGATTTAAGTGAGAGGATTCAAAGTTTCAGTAAATATTGATCCATACAACTCTATATTCTGAGATATAGTTTCATAGGTACATTATCAAAGTGGTGTTTAGAAATTAGAACTATGCCATTTTTTATGCTTCGAAGTTGTTCGTGTCATTTATAATGACTAGTAACTTCATAAATTACTTCCAATTGCAGAGTTCTTGCATATATCTCACCAATTAATAACTTGATGCTTTTAGGTTCCCACAGAGAGGGCAAATGCAGAAAATACAAGAGCTGAGCACAAACTGAGCAGCAAGAAAATATATCACGATTTAGTGAATTGCAAAGCCAAGGAGCAGTCTCAGTTGATCGCAGAAGAGAGTCAGGGACTACAAGGAGTTGCAGGCAATTTTGCACTAAATAAGGTAACTTCGGGGCCTGAAAACCTTAAACCTCAGACAATAATGAGAAGCAGATCCTTTAGACTATCCCAAGACCTAGACAACAAACCTGAAAATCCACTAAACCCTACTCCATCCTACACTTCACTATTGCTTGAAGATATCCAAAGCTTCCACCAAAATAACTCCCCGACCTCTGCCTTTACTCTCCCACCTAGTGTTACTAAAGCCTGCTCTATTCTTGAAGCAGTTGCTGACCTCAACTCGAGTACTGGTTCCAATTTGTTCGGTACTTCTTCAGAGGAGAGAATGCGAAACCTTACTGCTGAGCAATTAGTTCGGAGTGATGAGAAGACAAGATTAGAGACCAAAATGGACCCCATCATGAAATCTGAGGTGGTGGCTAACAATGATTTGATACAGCCAAGCTTTCACAAATATGTAACTGTAAGGAGGGGTATGGTTCCAGGGGATGAGGACTTGGAAGAGCAAGAATCATCAGGCAGCAACAGCTTTGTGGGCAGTCAGGAACACTGGCTTTCTTCTTCGTGGGAGCCTAATTCGGTTGATTCAACTGATCGTTCGACCTCTTTAATGTCACGTAGCAGGCAGAATAATCGGAGTCCACTGGCTAATCAAAGGCACGCCATATCTGAGTTAGATCGCTAATATACTGGAATCGAACGTGGCGGAGTTGGATTAAGATACCTTCACACGACACCTAGAGCCACTGCTTCAAGACGTAGAGTTGTAGATATTTGCAACACTACTCATTCGTAGGATGTTTCTTTCACCAGTTCTATTCTTGTTAACTGGGAAGTTTAATGGTACATTTGGAACATTGTTTGATGGAGAACAAGTTTGTTTTTTGGGTTGGTCACTACCAATCTTTGCTGCAGTTCAATACTTCACAGAAATGTTGGTTGGTTAGTTTTTTTTTTCTTGCCAATTGTGTGGCTTTGAATTTCACTTATGCAAGCATTGCACAGGTTTAAAGGCAAGAGGATTTCTCAATAAAGGAAATTAAAATATGAATATTGATATCAGGTCTAGACAAAAAAAAAAAAAAAAAGACATTATTCGATTGAACAAGGTATCTCAATCCTCAGTCAATGTATCTTTGATCCTGGTCGCAAAATTTAAAAAAATTGAAAAATATCTAAACGACCCACAAGAAAAGTAATGTGCAGCTCTTGCATATAAAAGTACTTTAAAATTCTTATTTCAATAAATAAATTGTTAAGCCCCTAGGTGCGTATTCAAATAAGATATTTAGTAGATTTTAACAGAAGTTGATGGAATGTGTGATTAAAAAGTTATGGATCATATAAAATGTGTAGTTAATATAAATTATTAAGACTCCGTTCGGTAGAGATTAAAATAAAAAAACTAACTGTTATTGTTGACTTTTATTAGACGAGTGAGATCCAATAACGATTATATTTTCAATTTTAATTGGATTTTAATCTCTACCGAACGAGCCTAACTTTGATTTAGACTAAAATCTGAATTTTAATTTTTCTCATATGGGGGCTAAACTGACATTATCTCAACACATGGGAGTGTGGAACTTTGAAGCATTGAAAAGTAATGCTAAAAGTGAAGTTTACAACTGACATTATCTCTACACATGGGAGTGTGGAACTTTGAAGCATTGAAAAGTAATGCTAAAAGTGAAGTTTACAAAATGATACTGAAACTTGCCCGGAACTGTTACCACGGATACCCCCAAGACTAGTCCATAGAACTGGGCCCATGACAAGTGTGATCCAGTCCTCTTCTTTCTTCCATTTTATTGCTCACTTCGTAGCAACTGGGTCAGTCGAGGTTTTTCAGTGCACGAACCAGTTTTATTGTACGTTACAAGTTCGCACTTCTTCTCCCGGCGGATTTTTGTTTCTTCGCTCTAGGTATGAAGGAGATATATTGTTTTGTTTTTTCAGATTGTAAACTCTGCTTTTTTATTTCATTTGATTATACAAATTAGGTTTTAGAGGAGAATTGAAAAAAAAGATATTGTTCGATTTTACAAGTATCTCAATCCTGCAGTATAATCATTTTTCCTATTTCGGATTTTTTTTATACGCTCTTAATCGCCTTTAGCTATATGCCTCTGAATGCCCTTGTGCTGCCAGCCCAGAAATCTTATTTCTATTGATATGTTTCTTTTGCATGTCTGTATTTGGAGGGGCTCTGTGTTCAACTATTCTGGAGACCGTTTTTTGGATATTTTGTGTTATAGGTGAATGGTTGTAAGAATTTTAGTTTCTCGCAACTATTTCTGAACTTCGATTCACAAACCTAGCGGTGGGACTAAGTAACAAGGAAATTGCTTTTACCCATGTTTCCCTTCACACTGTAATTCAAACTAATTCATTTTCTATGTCTGTTAAAAATGTAAGGAATTATAATTTAGTATATGAAATATGAACGTTAATAGAATAGGCAAATTTTCCCTTGGACCTAAGTTTTTCTATTGACTTA
Source organism: Fraxinus sp. 1973-6204 (assembly GCA_903798365.1). Taxonomy (NCBI): domain Eukaryota; kingdom Viridiplantae; phylum Streptophyta; class Magnoliopsida; order Lamiales; family Oleaceae; genus Fraxinus; species Fraxinus sp. 1973-6204. The sequence goes on along the minus strand of CAIGRR010233361.1, from coordinate 1,520 downwards.
TTGCTTGTGTGAGCGAGAGCAGAGTTTGATACTTTGATATGTAATGATGTTTAAAATGATATTATTTTCATTGAGATCATCTGGAGATAAGTATTAGACTACAGTGTGTGAAGATTAGAGGGAAATTGATGGAATTTGATGCTGGACAGAATAAAGGGAGAAAAGAAAAGGCATGGGGCTGTGAATGAGTACAGTTTATGATATTTTTGGGCCTTATCTTCACGTGGAATTCTAGGGCTCTGGGAATAGATCTGTGAAAGTAATACGTGCGTACTTTATAATGATATTTTGGGACTAGTAAAGGAAAAACGTTAAGAGAAAGATGACATAATAACAAACTTCTCAACTGTATTTCAACTTTTAGTCAAACAGCCGTGTTGCTATTGCATGCTCCTGGTTCCATTCAGAGCTTGATTTGGAACCATCGGAGCGTACAAGTGATTCTATTTCTTCCATTGGTGGATTTTTCCCCTCTCTAGGTATGGGAAAATATTGTTTATTTGTTAAAATTTTCCCTTAAGGTTTCCCTTAAGGGTGTTCATTTCTAAATTTAGGTTTGGACGTGTAAGAATTACAAAATTTTCATAAGCTAAAAGGTCTTGTGGTTTTACAGATCAATGTAGTATTTGATGAAGTTCCAGAAAATCAAACACCAGTATGTTTCTTAAGTTTTAAAACCCTGAATTTGGTAAACATTTTCTGTGGTTTTGTTGAAATTTTATTGAAACCGGGCATTATTATTATTATTATTTACGCTATGATACAATTTAGGTTATAGACATAATAGTATCATTTGCTTTTTATTTGCATTTTTCCATTCTCAATATGGAATTATCTTTTTAAGTTTTAAACCTTGCACACAATTTTATAAATTATAATGCCCTAACAGTGTGCATGTGTGTGATCGCACACGACTGTGCTGGAGCCCTTCAGTCAAATTCTTTCTACCATTTTGAAAATATTATTTGGATAATTACCCTCTTAATGACTTTTAGCCGCATACCTATTTATGACCTAATGCTGCCAGTCCAGAAGTACTACTTCTATTGCTGCACTTGTGGGTGTGGATGTGGTGGATTTCGTCTTCAACTATTAATAATTGTTGGAGATTTGTTATGAGATTTTGGGGCTAATAAAACAAAAATGTCAAGGAGATAACAAAATAACAAGCTACTAAGCCGTTTTAACTTTTAATTAAAGATGTGCGGTTACTACATACTTGTGGTTCTTGTTGGACCTTGATTTGAACTTCTGGAAGTTGATTTATGACCTGTGAACCCCATTGAAACTGAAGGAAGTCCCCATCTGTTGACGTACTTGACATGCAATTGGACCACTAATTATTTATGGCTTGTTAAAGGCAAAGGGCACAAAGAACACTGCTACGGCATAAACTATGATGCACCGACACGGATACGTATGTCCGACACGATACGTGTCGGATACGTCTACACGTGATTTTTAAAAAGTACAGATACGACACGTCATCGATACGTTGATTAAATTCTTAAAAATTCTTT
>CAIGRR010233351.1:0-10295 GCA_903798365.1 Fraxinus sp. 1973-6204 | reverse complement strand
AATTTGTTCTCTTACGCCGGAGACCAAATTTCCAAGGATTTCTTAGCCTTCTGAAATATACCCACCCTTAACACAGTTGTTGATGCCTCCCTATGCCTCCTGACGTTTAAATTAGATTCCCTGAAAATGAAATGTTTCATTACCCGCCCCGCCACTTTATTTTACACCATGTCACGGTTTACAACTTTTTGTTGAAAGTTGATATCACCATAAATTGATTTGGAACGTTCCGAAAAATGAATGTTATAAATGGTCATGGCAAAAGTTCGACTATTTTTCCTTAAAACAATAAATTGATTCATTATTATTTTAGAATCTATCATTTTAAACTCCAGGAATTTGCCTACAATGAATTTCTTCAATCCGACGTGTTCCATTTTGTACTTATTTTAAAATGACTCTCATAATAATTTAGTTATGTTGATCGAACAGTATACGTTGTATAGTNATTTTAGAATCTATCATTTTAAACTCCAGGAATTTGCCTACAATGAATTTCTTCAATCCGACGTGTTCCATTTTGTACTTATTTTAAAATGACTCTCATAATAATTTAGTTATGTTGATCGAACAGTATACGTTGTATAGTGTGTTGTCAAGGCAATTGAGGATGTAGTTCCTGCACAAGAAGCCACTATGACTCCATGCATCGAATGCTGCTCGTTTTTTAGAATTTATTTCATCCTCCTCAACAGTTGGAGCATATTCACTCAAGAATTTTGCCAAATTTAGAGTCGTGAGATAAAACAACATTTTCTGTTACCATCTTTTAAAATCTACTCCTGTAAATTTTTCCGAATTCTCCCCGTGAGCAGTATTAAGGGGTACGACAGATGCAATATTACTTGACATTATCGTCTTAAGATTGTTGGAAGTTGGCAGGTAATGATATCACCGTGAATTGATTTGGGCAGAATAATGTCGTGAAAAATGAATGCTATAAAATGGTCGAAGCAATGTTCGACTCTTTCTCTTTAAAACAATAATGACCAGCACCAGTGCTGATGGAATTCCGGCACTCGTCTCCCAAAATACAACGATCTCGACTTTTAATAGTCGCACTACAAATTACAAGACCCAGCGAACATACTCATGTTTTGATCTCTTTAAAAATTGGAGGACTAAAATGCAAGAAAATAATATTTCGAGGCTGGATTGCAAAATATAAATAATGCAGGGACGAAATAATAATCTCAAAAGAAGAATAAAATTAGAATCGATTTTGGAGTGAGTGAAATCGAGGGTATATGGGGCTATATATAGAAGTTGAAAGGTTGTATCCAAAAGACACAACCGTCAAAAAATTGTGTCTTCTACATACACAAACTGTTTAGACAGGAATCGTCAACTGTCAACCGCCAACCACCTTCTAGAAGAATCCACGTGTCAGCACGAAAAAATTGGGGGAAAAATAATATAAATTAAATATATTAATATTTTAAATAATAATAATAATAATAATATATTATATATATCAACTTGGCCCAAACCAAAGCCCAAGACGTGCTAAGTCGGCTGGTTGGTCGAACAGACGGTGACGCGTGTGTGGGCTTTGGCCCAACTTACTAACATGTAAGTTCTCTCCCCTTCAAAGACTATTGGTGCTCATTGGGGTCCAAATTCAAGTCTCAAACTTGAACAATATAAAGTGGTTTATATTCTTTTAACTTTCCTACGGGGAATTGGCACTTTTCCAATTTCCCACCAATTTTTATTCAAATTTATTTCAACTTCAAGTGGTCATCTTTTGACCTTAATTTCTCATTTACTCTAAATTGATTTTGAGAAAATAAATACACTACATTAATTTACTCATGGAGTAGAACACATTCGGCCAAAGAAATATTTTGTCCAACTAACGGGACCCACTAAAATCAATTTTTCCAACAATTCTCCATATAAATGAAAATTAATGCAATAAACTATGCAGACCCTATAAAAAGATCAGACGGAATATTATCGCATTCGGATAGGTATCTTATGGATTTGAACTTTTTTGTGTTATCTATGTTGCTTGGCGAAGATTGACAGGAAATTGGGTGACAGAGTGGAATGACAACAATTGATTGAGTGTTTGTTTTTTTTTCAACTGTCAAATCATGTATCAAAACGTGTCCTCCTGTTTTTTAATTGGACTTGTTTGTGTAGCATGCCACTTTAGCGCCACGTCACACAGTCATATCACACAGCCAAACACGCCTTCATCAAGTTTGAACCCAAATCGATTTCAAAACTTCATCATCAAGCACCCAAATCGAAATCACATTCGAAACCCTAACCCACGAATAAAGAAAATCAATTACCCAAATCCCTCAATCCCCGCCATTGTTAACCACTCAAAGATCCCAACCCAAGCGTGAAGAAGCATCACCCATTACATTTCAGGACTTCGATCAAGGACTCGTTGGGGTAAAATGGACAAACCGTTTGAAGGAAAATTCGAAACACCTTTTTTTTTTTGTGTTCGGGCATATTAAATAGTACGAAGCTTATTTTAAGAATTATGCAGCTGTGGGTTGTATGATTATTGTGGGTGAGACGACTGTGAGAAATTAGACAGAGGTTTTTTTGGTGCTTGTGTTGTTGAATTAATGATCCTATATTATTATTATTATTTTGTTAGTAAAGAAACTAACTTCTAAAATTGTATTTTGGAAAGAAAAATAAGCTTAAAGAGGATATGGTGAATCATTTAACATTTAGAAGGAGATAATAAGTCAGCTCAGATCCATGTCAGCATTTTACACATTATCAGTTTATGCATTTTACAAATTATCCAGTTATAGTATAATTAGATACAATTTACTTTATATATATATATAATTGTTTTAATTGGGACTCAATTGTATTCTTTGAAAAATTGGAACTATAATTGCAATTAATTCTTTTTTTTTTTATTCAAAGGAGGAAGTAAATTTGTCATCTACAAGGTTTTATGCATAAAATGGACGAAAATATTTTTCCACAAGATTTTAGTGATTTACGGGAATTTAGCGTCAAAATGAAAGGTTACGGGGTATTCCGCAAAGAAGGTAAGCGTAAGGGGGATAGGGGAAGCTGCTTTTTGTGGAAGAAGATGAAAGAATATCATTTCATTTTTATTTGCTTTCTTTTTGTTTTTTTTTTGTTTCTTTTTATTTTAATTATTTTAGATAGGAAAATGTAGAGTTATCATTTTACGTTTTTTAAAAATAATCCAAATGTTTGACTTTGGTCAATTAATGAATTTTTTGAAGAAATAATTTAGAGTTCATTCTACGGCATATTTTTTTAAACGCATGTGACGTATTTATAACAATTTAAAAGTTTAGGATCTATCTACACTTTTTGAAAGGTTTTTTTACATCCATTACAAATTTCCCTTTATTTATGACCTTTCTGATAAATAAGAAAAGTGCTGAAAATATGGAGTAATTATTTTTTTTATTTTTTGGTGTGTGGGTGGGAATATCTAGCCTTGTGAAAAATGGCCACATTTTAATGAAACTACCAATTCTCATTATTTTTTATTTTTTTACGTGGAAATTACACCAACACGTGCTTTTTATATTTTTAATTCAAAAATAAGATGTAAAAGTTTTTTATTCAAAAATCGGGTATTTTTAATATTATAATTATATTATAAAATTTAATAAATCTATAATATATTAAATATCACATCACTTGAGAATCATTTTTTGGACGATTTTAACCTTACTACAATTCAATTATTTCAATAATACATTGTTTTTCTTTTTTCAATATATAATAAATACTACAAAATCCTTATCGTGCATGGATTTCGTGTTATTAATTCTTAATTAATTAACATTCATATTAATCTAGATTCAATGAATTTTGGTTTAATGAATCTCGATCTACATAAGTCTAAAGTTATTATAAATAAATTTAGTTACATTTGTGTCTAGAAATTTTAATGTGAGCTTAAATTCATGTATTATTAATTAATTCTTATGTATCAAATGTAATATAAAAATGTTGCTCGTTTGTAATATTTTATCATCACAAAAAATTTAAATTATAGAAGTTGAGTTTTGAGAGTCCAATCTTCTTATCTTAAATTTGTATTCTAAATTTTATTTTCTTTAGTTCGTTTGAAACTTATCAAATCCTCCCAACAAATTGATATCAAATATTATTTTTACAACACTTATAAAATATTTCATAATAACGTGCGATGCACGTTCAACTCTAACTAGTATATTTCATAATATTTCTTATCTGAAGTATTGATTGATTTGGATGGCAGATCATAAGATGGATGTCTAAAACAATTGAAGATGGCGACTCCCTTCTTTTGTAAGTTGGTAACAAGGAACTTATGACAATTTTTGAAAATAAGCTTTTCTATCTCTTGTTATTTATTTTTATTGTTCTCTATATTCTCTTTGGGGTTTGTCTATCTCTTTCTATATATGCAAATGCATGGCATTGCGTGTTCTGTTTTGTGGTGTTTGCGCGTCTTAGCATTTCCATGTTATTTTTTATCCATACAGCGGATTTAGGCTGCACACAGCTGGACTGTGCTGGGTGTCATGGGTTTTATTAATCTCCTGCAACTCCTTTTTTAGGTGGCAGGAGATTCTGTTCATGTTTACATCGTCATTTACCCAACTGGTTTCATTTTTTTCATACTGTGACAGTATAAAATCAGCTATTCAAGCAATTTGTATTCATGTGCTTTTGTATTAGCATTTAGAGGTCATTATGCTCATTTTCTCACCCCAAAAACCTGTGTGTATTAGTTTTTTGCAAGTTATTTTCTGGCACTTATCTGACTCTAATATTTTCTCCATAAAACTTGTGCTAGTACCCAGTGACTGGGCTCAGCTGATTATTTGGTCTTTTACTTTTGCAGAAAACTAAAGTTCCTGAGCTATCTCCAGAGGAGGCGGATTACTTTTGGTCCCAACCTTCAGAGAAGATCCTCTCTTCAGGAAAAAGCATGAGACAATGGACCAGTGGCCTCATACTCCAAATATATGATTGGCTTAGTGATCCTAGAATCGGACCGTCTTTGCTTTTGGCAGCATTGATGTCATTTGGTTTTATTTGGCTAAAGCTAAACAGAAGTCAATCGACTCAACCTAGCAACCAGGATGAATCCAGTCAACCAAGGGTAAAGGTGAGTGCTAGTGTACAAGTCATTTCTATTTTACTTCTACAATCATTCGCTGTGCAAATCAAATAAATACTATTAGGAGTCATCAACTTTATTGCTTTTGTAACAATTTTAGAACACACTTTGGAGTAATTCATATCAAACCTGAACCAGATGATCCAAAATGTGAATTATATAATATGGTTTACTATATAGAACTTGGACACACTTTAAAATACACACATCGGAGATTTCTTCTCTAATAACTAATACTAAGAAGGAATTTTTCCATAGAACTCGATATTTAAAATATTAATTCTGGAACATTTGAAGATGATGGTTCTTGCAAATTTTGTCTGTGGTTTTATGTTTTTAATGTAACAGTGGTTCCATTGTTTGAGATTTTTAACTTCAAAATATCTATCGTAAGACATAAGATTGTTGAAGCACTTGAGTTACGTTATTCCTAGATTATGTTGCTCTGAGTCTTCATTTTAGTGGAAGGGCCTGGGTGTCCAAATGACAAGGATAAGGGTATAAGATCCTTCTTGGATCCTTAAATCAAAAGGGGATCCTTTATATCGTTTTTGTTATTTTAGTATTGTATTTAAAATGATTTTTAATTAGTATTTCACGTATCTAGACTTGAAATGAAGTATCACAATTTGTAATTTAATTTGTTATAGATTTACAGTTGAATATATATTATATATATTAACAGGTGCATATAAGATTATCAGTATATAGATTTCTGAAGTAATTTTTAATTTATATGATGTATCCACGTACCTGTGTCTAAAGTTTGGATCCTCTTTAGACGTATCCTTATATCCTAGATTTTAGCAAAAAAGAACCCGCTCCTAGATATTTTCTCGAATCAGACACCCACACCCCTGTCCAATCAACATAGTTCCTAGCTTTAGGATATGTGAATGTGATGGCCAAATGCTTTAATCACATGCAACCATTCCAGTTATTGCCAATACACGGTTTATGGTAAAAATCTATGGCTATATAGCCTCTAATAATCAGGCTTCAAATTTCACTTCCTTGTCTTCTCCGTAGTTTTGGATGATGCAATAATTTTCCTAAAGCAGAATGTATTCTTAATCGACAAAGATTGCTTCAAATTATAATTTTGTAATCTCGACTTCTCTCTTTGCTGGCTCATGTTGGTTAATTTGGTTATCGGCTTCTGCATTCTATCTATAACAAGTTCTATCAAATTTATTATTGCCGCTTCTGATATTGTTGGCCAGTTTAATGTTATTAAATTGTCACTAACAAGATTGTGGCTTCACTGCAGGATGAGAATAGACCACAGCGAAGGAATCGTCGAAAAAATGACTCAAACAAGCTTATTCCACCTTCCATCACTGACGAAGAACCAAAAGATGCTCAACAAATACGATTCTCAGATTCAGATTCTGAATAGCAGCTTAACAAAACAAAATTCCTTGCTTTTAATCTGGGATAAAAGGAAGGACACGCCTTCTCGGGGTATCATGTAGAGAAAGATCAAGAGGAAGTGTTGAATGGAGAGCTTCAAGAAGTCACCCATGGTTAAATCATTGACCAAGGACATTCTTGGTTACTAACGTGTCAATGCTTCTCATGAAGTAGATAATAGTCGTGGATTTTTGTAGCCAATTTCCATGTCGAATTTCATTTTCTGATGTCTGATTTACATGCAAATTTGGAGATTACTAATTATTAGCAGCTTCCTTGAATTTCTTGTAAAACTCCATTTCTTGGTCAGAATTGAACTCTATAATAGGTTGGTAGAAACAACAATGATTGCAGAAAGAAAGGTGGATACTAATGGATGCAATGGAAATTAAAAATGCATATTACATTTGGTATGTTCGACTGAATAAAATTAAGAGAAAAAAGTTTGAGATTTTGTCTAATATCGTGTATAGTGTTGTTGAAGTGTTGATTGTTGGCTACATAAGTTGATTTTCTCGTGACCGGTAGTAGTTTATTAACGAGTCCAATTATCCTATTAGAGTCATCGAGTAGAACTAGGTTTCAAGTCTTAACGGGACATATTTACAAACATTGGATCTGTTTTTCTTTTTTCTATCGGTTTTAAATTGTAAGCACATTCGATGTGAGGTCAATAATGTCGATCATATTCTTGCCAACTAAACTTCGTAATTTCTTATGTGTAGGTACACCTCAGAATTTCATATTCAAATGTAATATTAATGAATAAAATTACACTTTTATGTTAGAAAAAATGATATATATTGAAAACAATCTCTATATTTAACAAAACAGGATAATAATAGAAGGAAAAAAAATTGTCAAAAAAAAGAAAAAATAATAATCATAAGGCTCCAAGCAACCAATGGCTTCCTAGCTCTCCAAAGGAAAATATGACATAGGCTAATAATACTTAAAATGATAGATGTCGAGATAGGGAAAATTGGAGCACTGCCCTAATTAATTATGTCCTATATGCATAAGACAAAGAGGAATGCTAGAATGAAATACTTCATTTCAACAGAGTACACCTAATGAATGTTATATCATTTGTTTTGATTAGTAAAATTGGATTAAGTTACTATAATTGAAATCAAGTTAAAAGTGTTATTACTTGATTGAAATAAATTAAAATATAGTTACTTGAATAAAATTAAAAAATAATTATATGATTAATGCTAGAGCGAAAGTAAATTACCTCGGATGAAATTTACCTATTTCACATTCAAAAACGCTATAGGTACAGGAAGAAAGCACTGAACTGATACAGAAATTTAAAATTGCATACGTGTCAAGGAAAGAGATTAAAAACCGGTTCTTACTCAAAGTGGACCAAACCGGTGAGAGAAGATCTGCAAAACCTTCTAGGGATCACTGTTTGCCCCAAATCAATTCATTTCTTTCCTTGCCTCTCTCGTTCCTTGTCTCTCCTCCTCTAATCCTCTTTTCCTACAAACAAAAATCCGGCAGCCACAAGACCAAAATTCCGTCAGCCACAAGATCACTTCCCTCTGGTTTTGCGATGATTTTCGCACCCCATTTGCACCATAATCGTAGTATATCCTCCTGTAGAATCGTTCACCTCCGGCCAACAGTGGTTTCTCCAGCTCCGCTCCCCAACATATTCAGCCCATCCCGTTGTTGACAGGACTCATCGCCGTCCGTCGCCAAATCCATCCACTTCCCAAGGTAATCGTCTGACTTAGTGAATTGGCTTGTTTTCCCTTATTAATAGTGTGCTCGCGCGTTGAAATTTTAGAAAAAAATGCTATTAAAATTTAAAGCTGACTATTACTTCACTTTTGAAGAATTATTATTATTTTTTTGTCTCCTAGATCACTTTAGCATTGATGTACCAGCCATGAAATTATTATAATTAATTGTTTATAAATTTTTTAATTTGTTGATATTTGAATCCAGTGGTTCTACTTTTGGTTTTTGCTTCATGTGATGTCGCAAATACTAAAGGCCATTAAGAATCTTTTTTTCAGTCAATTGTTGTATGAATAATTGTTTTGACAAAATTTGATAATGTGATATCATATGTATAATTAGGTTGAAATTTGTGTCACTTTTACAAAACATTACTCAGTTAAAAAAATAGAATCGCTTCATTTTAGGATTCGAACCTCTTTTTTTTTTTTTGTTCCAAATGAAGTCAATGAACTATCATTGTTCTTGCAGTTTTAGCATTTACTGACATGGCTAATAAAAAATCAAAAATGTGTGTGATCGTTCGCATTTGCGTTTCGTTTTGTATCGTTTCTCTTCATATGGGGAAACCATAATTCTTTACTTTATGCAATGTGGGACTTCATATTGCACTAGCATTAATGTGGGTTTATTTGTTTCGTCAACAGTTGTGTTCAATTAGAATACGAGGAACCAGACGTCGACATATCATTGCACTTAACATTTCGCAAGGAAAAATGAATTGCCGAATGTGATGGGAAAGGAAAGGGATCGACTTGAACGGGTGATAAGAGTTAAGTTTGTGGTAGACAGAGTACTGTGACGTCATTTTGTATTTGACATATGGTTTGTTGTAACGGACGAATTTGTTGGTCATAGTATTGTTAAGGTCGGTTACTCGTTGACATATCTTTTTCTATGTTGACTATTGCATCGTCGAACGTTTATTCCACTTTTGATAGTCAAGGTCGGCTTTTATATGGAAAATGTGCTTTGTTGATGGAAATAGGTAGCATTGAATGAAAGGCGGGGTGATTTTGGTTTACAAGAAAAGAAAAAAAATAAAGAATAAACATAACATTGAATGGTACCCGGTTTGAAGAAACAAAGCTTTTCTGGTCTATTTTTCTCCAGTTTGAATTTAGGTGCAGCAAATATCCAAGAAAAAGACTACTAAGATCTCTGATACCATTTTAGATCAACGGAGTTTTTGGAACATTTTCTTTATATGCGTAACGAGGAGTACAATTATACATAGCAGGCACAAGAAAAGTAGCAGACGAGTTAGGAAATAACTCCACCCAAGGCTAGTTATTTGACTGATTATAATGCATGTGAATTACAACAGAAATGCAGTTGAAACAAAGAAAATTACATTTGATTTATGTTCTCTGTGATTCCAAAAAAGGATTGAATGAAGTTTGGATATTCCAAAGTTTATCAGAATTCTTTTAAATGCCAAAACCAAAGTCTTCCAACTATCTACTGAGGCCTTAAATAAGAATAAGAAAACCTTAACAAAATTAAGAGGAATAAACTAAAATAAACAAGCCATAGAATAAGTAAATAAATCAACTAAATAGACAATAATCAAGTCTAAATCGATTACAACCAATTCCAGCCGTGCCCATCTTAATCATCACGCCAACATTCCCTTACTGGATTGACAAACAAACAAACAAGTTATTGAATGTCATTGTACTACCTCTCCATCTAAGTAAGACAGTTCAAAAGTTTCTAATACAATCTGTAGGGGTTCATACACAGCATCTCCTCCTACATTTTCATTCTCCAGTGTGTTCAAATTCTCCATTATGTTCTCGTTATCACATTCCAGCAACAAATCATGATTCTCATCTCATACAATTTCTTTTCCTGCAACAAAATTTCTATTTTTGTTAGAAGTTGCAAAACTATTATAACTAAGAACATAACTCTGCTTATAAATAATCAACTAACCCATGGGCGGACCCAAAAGGGGTCCTAGTGGGGCACGTGCCCCCTCAACTTTTAA